>PVJN01039660.1:0-19691 GCA_004026805.1 Lasiurus borealis
AAAAAAAAAAAAAAAAAAAGAATAGTCAGCCCTGGCCTGTTTGGCTCAGTGGATAGAGTGTCAACCTATAGACTAAAGGGGCCCAGGTTCAATTCCGATCAAGGGCATGTACCTTGGTTGCGGGCACATCCCTAGTAGCAAGTATGCAGGAGGCAACTGATCGATGTTTCTCTCTCATCGATGTTTCTAACTCTCTGTTCCTCTCCCTTCCTCTCTGTAAAAAAAATCAATCAATATATATATAAATATATAAATATATATATATAAATATATATATATATATATATATATATATATATATATATAGAGAGAGAGAGAGAGAGAGAGAGAGAGCGCAGTCGTTGTGGCCATATGCAAACTACTGCACTCGGAGGCTGTGTCTGCACTGCTGGCTCTTCCTCCTCTTCCTGTTGGAGCACCTGGCACCTCCATGGGGTCCAGATGTTAATGGGGCAGTCCAGCCTCTGTCCTGACCATAGCTGTCGCACGTGTGTGTGTGTGTGTGTGTGTGTGTGTGTGTGTGTGTGTGTGTATCATGTGAGCAAGTGAAAGAGGTCCTGAAAAGAGATTTTCTTGCCCTTGGAGCTGAAGGAAGCATTATCTCCTCTCAATATGCATAAGAAATCCTGGGCCGCCAGAATGCTAAGCAGAGAAGGGTGCTTTCATGAGATGAATTGTGCCCCTCTTCCTGCCCCCCCTCAAAAAAAAAAAAAGAGTTGTTGAAGTCCTAACCCCTCAGAACCTGCTAGTGCAACTTTATTTGGAAATGACACCTTTGCAGATGATCAAATTAGAATAAGGACATTAGAGCTGGCCCTAATTCCACACAATGGGTGTCCCACTGATCAGGGGAAATTTGGACACAGGCAGACATGCACACAGGGGACCGACCACATGGAGATCGCCAGCGAGAGGCGAAGCCGGGCGAGAGGCCTGGACGGTCCTGCCCTCCCGGCCCTCAAGAGGAAACGGCCCTATCGGTGCCTTGATCTTGGACTGGAAGCCTCCAGGACTGTGACACAGGAGACGCCTGTTGTTCTAGGCCACCCAGTTTTGGGTACTTTGATGCGGCAGCCCTGGGAAACCGACCAGGCATGGAACACGGCAGGCAACCACCAGAACCTGAACTCAGTCAGAACTGCGTTTGCACGGGATGGAACACAGGGAGTATAGTCCACTCGGTTGTCATAACTGTGTGTGATGCCAGATGGGTACTGGAAATATCGGGGGTGGGGGGATACGCTTTGTCGAGTATATGATTATCTAACAATACGTTATACACCTGAAACTAATATAAAATAATATTGAACATAAAGATGTTTTAAACAAACACAAAATAACAACAATAAAAAGTGACATTAAAAAAAAAAAAAAAAAAAAGGAAAAAGGGCTGAGTGACTCCCAGCTGCATTGCTTTCGCTTGGCCATCCTGGATGAGACACTCAGGTCCTCTGAGCCTCCATTTCTTACCCTTAACCTGGGACTAGAAAGAGCACCCCTCCCGGGGCTGCTGGGAGGATATGGGTTTGGCCGGGTGCCTGGCACATGCTAGGGCTTAGTAAACCGTGGCTGTTATTGCTGCTAAGAACTTACTTGTGCCCTAGCTGGTTTGGCTCTCTGGATACAGGGTCAGCCTGTAGACTGAAGGGTCCCAGGTTTGATTTCAGTCAAGGGCACATGCCCAGGTTGCGGGCTCGATCCTCAGTAGGGGGCATGCAGGAGGCAGCCGGCCAATGATTCTCTCTCATCATTGATGTTTCAATCTCTCTCTCTCTTTCTCTCTCTCTCCATACTCTCTGAAAACAATAAAAATATATTTTTAAGCCGAGACCGGTTTGGCTCAGTGGATAGAGCGTCGGCCTGTGGACTGAAGGGTCCCAGGTTCGATTCCGGTCAAGGGCATGTATCTTGGTTGCGAGCGCATCCCCAGTGGGGGGCGTGCAGGAGGCGGCTGATCGATGTCTCTCTCCAATCGATGTTCCTAACTCTGTATCCCTCTCCCTTCCTCTCTGTAAAAAATCAATAAAAAATATTTTAAAAAAATATATATATATATTTTTAAAAGAGAACACACTTGTTTTCGGGGTCTCTGTCAAAATTCCTGATAACAGAATTATCTGCAGCTTACAAAAAATCCAAACATGAGGAACCAGAAAAGGCAAACAGAAGAGAAAGTTGCAGGGAGAGCCCGATATATCAGGCACAGCACTGTGTGCTTCCCAGAATAATTCACATGAGAGCATTCAAAGGCTCAGCAGGGTGAGGCGTGGGTCCAGGGAAGACCTCTGTGGGGATGGGAGGTGAGGGGACAGGTCTGATGTGCGAGCCAGGGCAGGTGCCTCCAGAGGAAGGGACTCCCAGGCCCTGGTGCCCTGCACCCCAACCCACCCAACCTCTGGGCAGCACCCTGTGGGGGATGTGCAGGCCGCAAACATCACCCCAGCAGGGCCGAGTCACCCGACCACAATAATGCGCCTTTCTGCCCTGGCGGAGACAGAGGGCATTGTGTGCCTGGGCCCTGGCCTGTGGCTGGAGGCTCAGCTCGCCTCTCAGAAAGGCGGGATTGTCTTGGGCAACCTCCTGGCCTGGGGCTGCCACCCCGCACGTCACAACAAACTCAGAGCAGGCGAAGGGACAGCCGCTGCACAAACTCAGAGCAGGGAAGGAAGGGACAGCCGCTCTCGAGGACAGAGCTCCTCTGAGACTACAGGCTCCGAGACCCCGGAGCAGCCAGGGTAGAGACAGGAAGCAGGAGCTTTGGGGAAATCTGAGTAATTCAGAGCTGAGGGTCCATTATTTCCAAGGTCCTGGGGGCAGAGCCTCAAAAAACCTACAGCCAGGACGTCTGTCTGCACGTCGATGGCTAAGAGCAAGGAGTGTGGGGTCAGAGTGGGGGTTCAAATTCTGTCTAGACCGTTTCCTGGCTGAGTGCCTTGGGGCAAAATTATCCAGGAGACATAGTTCCTTCACCCCATAGACAGGGGCAGGGGCGGGGGGGGGGAGGGGAGCGGGTTATGAGAATTAAATGGACTGATGGCTGGTCCCTTGGTAGACACTCAAGAATTATTTGTATTACAATGATTATTAATCTGCGCTGTTTCAAATGAGATGAAACGTGCAAAACACTTGGCACAGAGCCTGGTACCTAGTAGCGGGTGAGTGAATATTAGCCGGAGCTCCGCATCCCTGGCTTCCACCTGCCGGGCCCCGGGAGGAAATGGCACAGGGCCACTGGCCCCGAGTCACTCTATAGGCAGGTTCACGGAATACCTTTCTCTGCTGACCAAGCGGCGTCTGTTCTTCAGAGACATCCTTCCTCCAGCAAACTCGCCTGTGCCATTTCCTCCCGGAGCCTGGGCCGCAGCCAGCCCGAGGCGGCTTCTGTTTGCAGGTGGGAGCTGTGGGCCAAGTGCAGACCAGGAGGCCCTCCTTGGCCGCCTTGGCTTGGTCTTCCAGTGAATCCGCATCCTGTGCTCTCTGCGCCTCGCCTCACCTCGCCCCGGCCCAGTTCACCAGAGATTACCCTTCCTCTCCCTCAGTCCGGGCTTCTGGAAGAGCCAACACCCTCACCCCAATCAGCCACCAAATGAGCTCCCAAAGGCTGGGCCAGCCAGGCACGCCCTGCGCTGCTCCTTGTCCTCCCGGCCCAGGACCCTGCAGGAATCTGGAGGGAATGTGCCTCCTGGGCCCCGTGCCCAGTTCTGACTGAGGCCCGGACGAGGGCCTCTCCTGGTCCCTCCCTCCCAGACACACAGGGCTTTATAGTCAGATTATGCCGTGGAAACTATGCGCACGGCCTGCCCGTTCACATGGCCCCGGCAGAAAAAATAACCGGGCCTTCTCGCTCTGCCAAGACCCGCAGGCCTGAGCTACCAAAGAAAGCCTCCTGTGCGAAACCCGGCCCCTTCGGTACCTCAGGAGGGCTTGTTTGGGGGTGCCCTGCAGTCACTCCCCCGCCCCCAGCCCCAGCCATCTGCCTCTCCCTCCTCAGGGATCTGCAGAGCTCAGCGTGGCTGGACAGGAACGTGCTGCCTTATATGGCAGTTTACTTCTGAGAACAAACCTCATTTCCCTTTGCAGGATCTGCCTGAGACCTGGGAGCCCCACTTGATCCTCCTCCGGCTCACCCCCTCCTTCTGGGATGAAGTTGACAAAGTCAACAGGACATGTCCAGTCCCACCCGACCCTCCACTTTCTAGACCTAGCTGTCTGCTAGGGTAGGTCAGGTGGCAATTTTAATGTAAACGTTTCTTCATTAAAAATTCAACTCCTCAGGTGCCAAGGCCACATTCCAGCGCTCAATGCCCCATGAGGCTTGCAGCCACCCTTTTGCCAGCTTCTTGGATGTTCTGAGGTAGATCACTGCCCCACCCACGCTCCGCAGTTCCCTGGCTGAGGCTCCTCCTCCACCAGGGTCTGGGATGGTGTCTCCTCAGAGCCTGACCTTCCCAGGGTAGACCCACTACCAGTGTGCACCCCCTGGCCGTAAGGGTGCTGGCGGGGACTGTGGATGGAGCTGAAACCTGTGAGGCGTGCTCACAGGCTTGTCGGGGTACAGGACGGAGCTGGAGTGGGAGCGTGGGTGTGGGGAGGTGTGAGGGCCAGACCAGCTCTCCCTGCATGGCTACATTCCCATGCAGAACTCCAAGGACTATGAGAACTTCACACCTAGCCCTGCAGGCTCTGTATGAAGAAATACTTTTCAAGGTAGGAAATAGAATGTATGTTAACACTTAAACTTTTCAAATCTTAAACAATGTTGTTGAGATGTAAGTCACCTACCATGCAATTTAACTCATCCATTTAAAGTGCACAATTCAGCTGAAACCAGTTTGGCTCAGTGGATAGAGCGTTGGCCTGTGGACTGAAGGGTCCCAGGTTTGATTCCGGTCAAGGGCATGTACCTTGGTTGCGGGCACATCCCTGGTAGGGGGCGTGCAGGAGGCAGCTGATTGATATCTCTCTCATTGATGTTTCTAACTCTCTTTCCCTCTCCCTTCCTTTCTGTAAAAAAATCAATAAAATACATTAAATATATAAAAAATAAAGTGTATAATTCAGTGTGTTCACAGATTATATGCAGCATTCGTCGACCCATTTTTAGGACATTTCCATCACCTCTAAAATAAACTTTTTGTCTTTAGCTATTATCCACGGAACTCTTAAACGTCTAACACTTAGGCATGTGGCAGGTGGCCGCCATCGCCTGCCAACATGAGGGTACGTGGTCTCCCTCTCACCTCTGTGGTCCACTCCCTGAGGACAGAGACCAGGTGTGATACCTGCGTGCCCCTCCCCCTCCTGCAGCTGGTGAGGTGCCCAGCCCACAATAGATGACGTCATTGTTGGGTTACCTTGCTTCTCTGTGGACAGAAAAGAAGCCCAGCGATAGCGGGCAGAATGGGGAGGGGGCCTGGAAATCATGTCATCTGAGGAGCCATGAGGGTGTTTAGCCTGGAGAAGCTAAGGAGGGAGTGTGTGTGGGAGGGGGTGGGTGTCCCAGAATTCCTCTAGGGACGCAAGCACAGGTGGCCAAGAGTATCCTCTGCCAATAGAATGGACTTATACGGATGACTCAAGGCACTTATGAAATATCGCCGAGCATAAATTACACAGGAGACAGACAGGCAATGCACGAATCACACGCGGTTTATTTACCAGAGTCCTGGTGGTTTCCAGACCTCGGCAGGCCACCCGGAGATCCGCGCCAACAGACACACACACTGGACATTGGACGTTGCACCTGCAGCTTGGCGTCTTGTAGAGGCCTCAGCTTGTGGCTCATGGTTCGGACCCAGGGTCCACGGCAGAGCGCGGAGCTCAGGCAGGATGCAGGAAGGGGAGCGGAGAGCGACCGTCTGTGGAGGGGCAGACAAGCGGCTCTAATCTCCTTCAGAGCTTGCTCTCTTTTTATGCGCTCAAGCAGACGTCTTCAGTGTGTCTTATCAGCGGGTCTCAGGTGTTCTGCTATATGGTCTTACATGTGGGGTACAAACTTCTTTATCTATCTCTTTTATGCACATCTCTTTTAAGGGCATTCACACTTCATTCCACTCTCTAATATGTCACACCCAATTCTTATTTTATATTTATATTTTATCCTTATTATTATTACTATAACAGTTTGATAACTGCTCAAACCCCCTAGAACCTGGAAGAGGCGCCAGGAGCACGGGGTCAAAGTCCCAGACGCCACATTTGCAGCCAGTGGAGGGCTCCGTGATGTGGGAGCAGGTGGAAAGAGAGTGAGCATCCGACAGAGCAAATCCCCTTACTGATGCGGGGCTGGGAGGACCAGCCATCTGGGGTGCCTGTGGGTGGCCGCTTGCGTCAGGCCGTGGCAGGAGAGGGCCTGGAGGAGTTCTCGGGTCTATGCAATCTCTGGGTTGCTGGGCCCAGAGCTGCCAGGGGGCGGAGGGGTTTCTCAGAGACACAGGGGCAGGACCTGCAGATCTTTGCTATCTTTGCTTTACCTGCTGTCTTTGCAGCAGCAGCAGGAGTCAGGGTCCTGCTCTTCTCAGGGTCTGGCCCTGCCCCACCTGCTTCCCCTCACCAGCTCCCAGAATACACCCAGGGCCGGGGCCCAGCTTTCCCCTCAGAACCTGGGATGTGTCTGGATGGGGGCGGTAACAGGTTGGAATACAGCGCTGAGAGTCTAGCAGGTGAGCTGAGACTAATAAAGCCAAGAACAACAGGTCCAAACAGGCCGCAGGCAGGTTTCAGAGCCCAGGGTCCAGGCCGCAATGCTGGAGAAAGCACCGGAGCTGAGACCAGCAGGAGACTGCACGCCCTGGGCCGGGAGCGGAGGGGCCGCCCTCGGGGCTGGCCCTCGCGATTCCTGGTGGGCCAAGCCTGGGAGTGGAGGGCAGGCTCCAAACAGGGGGTGGCTCTAGTGACCAACAGAGAGGTCCCTTGTCATTGGCTCAACAGAGGAAAGCGGGAGACCTGGTTCCTCCGGATTCATCCTGAGCTGAGGCAGGTGGGCGGTAGGTCACGGGCATCCACCACACAGATGCGCAGACTGGGCTCCCTCTGGGATGGAGAGGAGACCAGAACGCCATGCATTAACTGCCTGGCACAGTGCTCAGCATTTCGCTGGCTTACACTTAGGTGGTGCCTCCTACATGCCAGGCACCGTCCAAGTGCCACATTGGTCTCTAGCAATACTCAGCCACTCAGAGAGAAGAATATGTCTGGGGCCACACCTTGCAAGGGTCAAAGGGGAAGTGGAACCCCGGCTCCCTGGCTGCAGGGCCAGCCTTCACCGCTCTGGTGGCTGCTTCCCCGGTGCCTTTTTTCACGCCCAGCACAACCGTGGCAGACCAGCATGACCTCTGTTTTTACACACTGACGCTGAGACACAGAGCAGGCCCATGACTTGTCCTAGGTCACGCCGTCAGGAAGCCGCAGACCCCATTCAATCTGGGTCAGACGCCCCAAAGCCCACACTCCTCCATCACCCCACACTGAGACTCCAGGAGGAAGCAAGGTGAGGGCTTTGTAAGAAGGGCTGCTTTTTAAACATCGTAAAATACAAATTTGGTCTTTAAAGTAATAGAGCCATAAAAGGCCTGTGGTGATGGTAGCAGAATCGGGCTAGATAAATTATTGTCTGGGCCTCAAGCAAATGAGTAATGAACAAGCAAGCCTTCTACGTGAGTCCTCTCCACAGCATCGTGATTGTCACTTCAGGTGCCAGCTGCTCACACTGACACTGTCTGCGTCTCTCCAGTTGCACAGGTGAGAGGGTTTTACAAAAACCCTTTGTGGGGCTGACCCATTTTCCCGCTTCAGAATGAGTTGTCCCAGGCGCTGAGTTACGTGTGTTTTTCCCCCCCCTCTGGTGTTTTCTCACGGACCACTCCCACAGCCTGGGTCCCCCCTTCTCCCCTCCTCTGCGTCTGGAGGCCCTGCAGAGTGGTGGAAAGAGCACTGAGCCTGAAGGCAGGTCGAAGCTGTGGGAGGTAAGCCGAGGGACTTAACTTCTCTGAGACCCTCTTGGAAATGCAAACATTGAACCCAATGACCTTCCAGCTCTCTTCCCACGCTAGGGCTGATGCTCATCATCCACCGGCTTGGGCCAGGCACGGTGCTACATGCTGGGGAAACGGAGTGTTATGGTTGAATCACTGGCCCCAAGGAGCTCACAGCCCAGCACTATAATACAATTCTGTGTGGTCAGTGTCCTAAGAGAGGCGAGTTGGCACCATGACGACTTCAGCATCGAGTTCTTGCTTGGAGGGACAAGAAGGGCTTCAGGGAGGGGAGACATCTTGGAGCTGAACGTCACATAAGAAGGAGAATAAGGCCGAGACCGGTTTGTCTCAGTGGATAGAGCGTCGGCCTGCGGACTGAGAGGTTCCGGGTTCGATTCCGGTTGGGGGCATGTACCTTGCTTGCGGGCACATCTCCACTGTGGGGCGTGCAGGAGGTGGCTGATTGATGTCTCTCTCTCATCAATGTTTCTGACTTTCTATCTCTCTCCCTTCCTCTCTGTAAAAAATCAATAAAATATATTTTTTTTTAAAAAAAAAGGAGAATAGGGATATTCCAGCCATAGGGAACAGAATGTGCAAAGGCACACAGGAGGAGATGAGACATGAGGAATGGTCAGGCGCCAGGTCATAGAGGCATGGGGACCTCACAGAATGATGTTAAGCCCAGGAATAACACGGTGCGGTAAATGTTTGGGAAGATCATGCCGGTGGCAAGAAGGATGCCAGAGGGAAGCAAGTAACAAGCGTGGGGGTAGAAAGACTGATCAGAAAACCATTCCAACAGCCCAGGGGGGAAATGGAAGGGCCTGCATCAAGGCAGCAGCCGTGGGGATGGGAGCCGGGAGAGAGACGGGCGTTCTGCCAGTTTAAGGAAGAAGAATGTACAGACTGGATATTTTATATCCAGTCTAGAAGTCTCAACTTCTGACTTAGGTGCCTGGGTAGATTAGAAACACAAGAGGAAGAAGCTTGGGGGAAAAGATAACGAGGCAAACTTGGGGAAGATAACGGAGTGCGTGCTGTGTATCTGGGTGGACGCGAATTCCATCATTTTGAGAAAACTTGTATCATTTTAAAGACAGTCCCTTAATATGCCAGCAAACACTCCCTTGGAAATGGCTGCCTTCTTCTAAAATCCTGATGCAGTGACGATGCTGTTTGGAAACACTTTACAAGGTACTTTCATTCTCGGTGAGCCATCTCCTCTCACTGCATGCACCACGGGGCTTGCTGTCCCAGGGAAGGAGAGAGATGGATACCACCTAGAACAAAGTCCATAGGGCGGGGAGGGAGGGAAACAGGGCAGAAAGGCAGTGTCTGGAACAGAAAGGGGAAGGACAAACCCTCTGGTATCTGGAAGGAGAGAGGGAGGGGCTGGGAGGCCCCGGCCAGTGCTCTCCCACCACGTCCGACCTTAATGGCGCTGCGAGAGGTTGACAACTGGCACAGAGGTTGAGAGAACGCCAGAAACCGAAAGATCTGCCCACTGCTCATGTGCTGCGCTGGGCAGTCACCAAGAGGTGTGCCCATAAGACCATCTGGGGCCGCTGCAGCAGAGTAGAGACACCTGCGTGGCCTGTTTAGCCTGGGAGGGGGACTTCAGAGGTCCCCTGGCCCTCACCCGGCCCCACCCCAATGCCCCTTGGCTTGAGTGTGGCCAGGAACACCCTGGAAATCACAGAGCCCCCAGGGAAGGCGGAAGGAGGTTGAGGGTTAAGAGCCTGGGACCGACCTTAGAGAACAGAAAAGGGACAGAGACATCGGACAGGTGCACATTTGCATCTACAGGACCCACAGGGCGGAGACAGGACAAAGGAGCCAGGTGAGCCTTTGGCCCCACCAGCCAGGACTCCTTCCGCAATGCCAGCAGATCGGGCGGGTGAAGAACATCGCTGCGAGGCCACCTCGACCAGAGGACAGCACAGGGTCTGGTCTAGCACCCAGGCCAACCACCCTCTCCCATTGCCCCAGACTTGTACTTGGGCTGGGGCAGGGGTGGGGGGATTGGGGAGGACTAGGACCAAGAGGAGGTACACCCAGAGAGCAGGTCTTGGACTGAATATTTATTCAAAAGAGAGTGAACAACTTTAATAAAACTATGTGAAAGTGGAATACACTGGTTTTCCCCTTAATTAGCAAGTTTAAAGTCTTCCACTTAATGGGAATGGGAATTATAAAATGTTTGTTTTAAAAAATTCAGAGGCTGAGCTTTTTAAGTTTTTTATTGATTATTCTTACTTATTTATTTTTAGAAAGAGAGGGATATATAAAAAGAGAAACATCGATTTGTTGGTCCCCGTATTTACGCCTCATTGGTTAATTCTGGCCTGTGCCCTGACTGGAGATCGAACCCACAACGTTGGCCTATCCGGACGATGCTCCAACCAACTGAGCTGCCTGGCAGGGTGAGAGGCTGAGTTTTGCCTTTTGTTTGTCTCCCACAGCTCAGCTGTAGTATGTAACCTTTGACACTTCTGCCAACTTATTTTTTTTTTTAATATATTTTATTGATTTTTTACAGAGAGGAAGGGAGAGAGATAGAAAGTCAGAAACATCGATGAGAGAGAGACATCGATCAGCCACCTCCTGCATGCCCCACAGTGGAGTTGTGCCTGCAAGCAAGGTACATGCCCCCGACCGGAATCGAACCCGGGACCCCTCAGTCCGCAGGCCGACGCTCCATCGACTGAGCCACATCGGTCTCGGCTCTGCCAACTTATTTTTAAGTCAGGCTAATGAGGCACAACTTATAGATAATGTATGTGTTATATACAGCAGAATTCAACCGCTTAACGTGTGCATTTCAACACGTCCTGACAAGTGTGTGCAGCCTTGTAGTTGTCACCTTAATGAAAACACAGACCAGGTCCAGCCTCGTGCCCCTCTCTGCCGTTCCTGGCAGCTGCTGACCCTCTCTCTCCCTCCGTGGTTTTGCCTTTTCCAGAAGGTAGCCTTTTGTACTAAACTGGAAACATCTCTCCTTAGCTGTCTCCGCTCCCTGCTCCTCCTCGCTCCGCCTCTTCTGCAAATTGCTTGATGTGGATAAATCTGGGTCACGGCAGCCCGGCAGCCTCCGCACGCACCACTCCTGCGAGGGGACAAGGGCCCAGGCGAGCCTCCCCCGGGGTCAGCGGGTCTGATATGTAACATCCTAATCTCGGGCGTTCTCTGGAACACTGGCTTTCCTTCCCCAATTGTTTCTTTCCGCCTCTTGGGACCCAGAAGCCCTCTCTTCACATCCTCCCCGCTCCATGCCCTCTGTCCTCCTCACCTCCTGGGCCCTGCCAGACACAGCAGTCCGAGCACACTGGCCTCATTCCCTCTGAGCTCCAAGCACCCCTCTTCTCAAGCTTCCTCCTCTTCCTTCTCACCCTCTGTTCCTGTCACCTCGGCTTCTGGGCCCAGCTGCCAGTGTGACCTCATTTGCCACAGAGGCAGCCTCCCAGCATCATCTGGTTGATGGGTTTGGGGTGTGTTGACAATTGGGGTTTTTCTCTCTCACTGAGGACCAAGCCAGAAACCTCAGCGCTGCATTTCCCTCTCACCTCACTGCCACGGCCAGATTCTGAGTCTCCAGGGCAGGGACGGTGTCTTTACATGCCCGTGGGTGGTGCCTTCGCAGGGGTGCAGAAATAAGGAGGTGAAAAGGTGAGACAGGAGGGAACAGCCCTGGTGTGTGTTCTCTGGAATAGGGCTCCGAGGTGTCTCTCGTCCCACCGGTGCCAGCCAGGGGCAAGCTGCCTGCACCTCAGGGAGCTGCGCACGCCTTCGTCCTCTGCCTGAGCCTTGCGAAGGACGGTGCCCAGGAACTGAGCATCTCCCTGTGTCTCATGCAGGGCGGGGACCTGCTGTGGGCCAGGAGGGCGGAAGCGTGTGGGAGAGGGTTAAGTGCCAGGCTGTGGGAGGCTGGCCCTCTCCCCGCAGGACGACTCCTCCCTGGGTCACTGACATCTTGACCTGCCTGGGGGGCCGAGGAAAGGAGCCCGCAGGCAATCTTTTTGATGAAGCGGGTATTATCAGAGACCTTAGGCTTTATCTCGACAGCGGAAAGGAGGGGTGGGAAGGCGGCGTCTGTGTTTACTCAACTCCTTTCACAGCCAAGTGATTTGGAGTTCAGCTCTGGAGGCCGACTGCTGGGTTTGTAGTCCCCAGCTCCTTCGCTGAGCGCCCATGAGGCTTTGAGCTAGTGGCCTGACCGCCCGGTGCCTCAGTTTCTCCATCTGTAAAATGAAGGGGGTCATGGGAACTAACCCACTGGGTTACAGATGAGATGAGAGAATTCATAGATTCTTGGCCCAGGGGAAGGGCTCAAAAAACATGGTGATGATGATGATGATTGGTTAGGATCTGAGGATCCTGACATCTCAAGGTACTCCAGGTAAAGCTAAAGAGAAGAGAGCCCCCAAGTCTCAAGGGAAGGAAACCTGCTGATCCCCTCAGTAAAACCAAACCCAGGTCCTCCAAGGTTGGCAGTGAAGGCGAACTTCTCACGGGGGTGGGGAAGGGGGGCCGCCTTCCTTAGCTTTGATGGCACCGGGGAGATTAGAGAGAAATCTCCCAGGGAAGGTGACTCCTGGGGGAGGGGAGCCGGGAGATCGCCCCCCTTTCCACGCTGAGCCTCTCCCGGCAGCCAGTCGGGGTCGGCCTGGGAGGAAGTGGGGTTAATGTTATTGCGGAAGCCAACACGTTTCCTTCCATCCCGCGTGGCCTCTGTGGCCTCTGTGTTGTTCAGATGATTGGTCTCCAGGATGTGAAATGTCATCCTAGGACAGCGCCTGGAAAAGGATGGGCCCGCTCCTCTTTGGAGCTTTCGCCAGCCATCGAAGAAAGTGGAGCCCACCTTCCCTGAAGATTAATATTCTTGGGCTGTTTGGAGAGCCGCAGCAAAAGTTGAGGTCGTAATAACAGCAAACATGTTTTAGCAATTATGAGGTAAGGCCTACAACAATCCTGTTAAGCAGGTTATTATTATTATTATTTCCATTTTGCAGAACAGGAAACTGAGGCTTGATGAATTGAATGAGCCTGCTAGGGTTGCAAAGACTGACTCTGGGTGTGAATTTGGGTCTGTTATTTTGTTTTCTCCCCCGGCCCCCAGCTTTTTAAGACTTTAGAGGCCCAGCGCATGAAAATTCATGCACTGGATGGGGTGTCCCCTAGCCGGGCCTGCTCCCTCTCACAGTCCGGGAGCCCTCAGGGGCAGGAGGCAACCTGGCAGTCAGGGAAAAGCATTGCCCCATCACACCTCTGCTGCTGCCTCTGTCAGCAGCGCAAGCCTCGGCTGGCCCTGCTTACTGGAGCCTTGGGCAGCCCTGGGCGGCTGGGCAGCCATTATCTGAGACTTGCCTGCACCTTGGGCTGGCCCTGGGAGGCTGGGGAGCTGAGGGGACTGGGGGACTCCGGAAGCAGGCACATAGAGCAACCCGGCAGGGCTGAGGGGACTGGGTGCCACCATCTTGAGGCTGTGGATGCTGCAATCTTTGAAGGTGTGGCAGTCAATTAGCATATTCCCCCCTTATTTGCTGTGGGTACCACCATCTTTGTGACAGTGTGACGATCAATTAGCATATTCTTTCTTTATTAGATAGGATAATTGAGAAATAACACTGTGGAAATTTAAGGTATACACATGATATTTTGATATACATATATTGTGAAAATATTACCACAAAAAGGTTAGTTGTCGAAATCAGTTTGGCTCAGTGGATAGAGCGTCAGCCTGTAGACTGAAAGGTCCCAGGTTCGATTCAGTCAGGGCATGTATCTTGGTTGTGGGCACATCCCCAGTAGGGGGTGTGCAGGAGGTAGCTGATCAAAGTTTCTCTCTCATCAATATTTCTAACTCTCTATCACTCTCCCTTCCTCTCTGTAAAAAATCAACAAAATATATATATATTTTAAAAAGTTTAGTTAATACATCCATCACCTCACACGGTTACCATTGTGTGTGTGTGTGTGTGTGTGTGTGTATGTGTTGAGAACATTGCAGATCTACTCTCTAAGCAAATTTCCAATATACAATACAGTGTTGTGAACTACAGTCACCATGCTGTACATTAGTCCATGAGCCTGGGTTTGTTTGAACCACTATTCTGTCTCTTAGATTTAGACTCTAAGTCTTAGAGGATTCTAGATCACATCTCAGTCTAGTGAGAAAAGCATGTGTGTTTCAGATCTGCTTCCTTTCCAACTACCTCTGGGTGTTTTCTCCTTCAAGTCCTGGAGAAGTCTGACCCCCTCAGCCCAAATAAAGAACAAGCGGCTCATTTCTGCCCCCTAGAGGAGGCCGTCTGCACTGCTGAGAATACAGGGAGGGAGGCAGTGGTTAAAAAGTGCTCAAAATCCGGGCAGGTCCAGGCCTGCAAGAACAAAACTAAGAAAGGAACACCCTTTAATTCAGGGAAAGTTGGTGATACCTGGTTGGGATTTTGTCTTGCACCAGCAGTGAGCACAGTATCAAGGGCAGGACTGGACTCTCACGTTAAACACATGCCCCAGGTGACTCTTACGATCAGGCAAGTTTGGGAAACACAGATGCACATGACTCATCCATCCTACAAGTGTTTGCAGAACGCCTGCCATCCACAGCCCGCTGCCACTTCAGCATGTGGCGACCCCGTGGAGTGGAGGATGGGTTCCTGTTCGAGGTCAATTACATCACCTCTCAGGGCCCTGGGCTCCCGGTTTAGAAAGTGGCCCATCATCTAAATGGGGTGGAAGCCAGGAGATCAGGTTGTGCTTGCAGACAGGGCATGCGTTACGCCATCTCCCAGGCCTCCGTTTCCCCATCTGTAACGAGAGGGTGCATACTCTTCAAGTTTTCCTCCTGCTCCAAAATTCCCGGGTCCCTTTCTGTCTCTGCCACCCCCCAACCTTCTGTCAAGAGGCTACAGGGAAACCTTAGGTGACCCGTTGAGAGGCACAGCCCCTGCCCCTCCTGCCACCCTGCTCACCACATTGCCGGGAGCAGCCCGGGGCCCCCTCCTCCCACGTGTCCCTGTGGTCTGCATTCACAGCCTCCCTGCAGGGCCCTTCTTCTCACTGGACTGTGGAGTGTGAAGCCGACTTCCTGTTCACACAAAGGCCCTGGGGAAAGTGAAGTTGGTTTAGAAAAGGAAAGCTCTCTAGAAACCAGAATTAGGGCTTCTGAAATCCTGAACTCACGCTGGAACCAGATGGACCAGTCTTCAAACCCCAGCTCTGTTGCTCATTAGCTGTGCAACTTTGGGCAGGTTTCCTCATCTGTCATCGGAGGGTGTGGTCCCTGGGCTTGAGGCTACAGGATGAGGGTGTCAGAGCAGACCCAGGCCTCACAGTGGCCCTCACAGGAACCAGCCCGACCAGCAGGGCGAGGGAGGGTGGAAGCCTGGCCCTGCTTGACACGTTGGTTGATTGCAGTTGGAGAGAGAATAATTACTGCCCTTGTAATGAGCCCCGGTTTCTATTAAAACAAAATCCACCAAAACGCCTAGGCACTGCAGGGCAGCAGCAAATCAGCTGCCGGAAAGATAGGTCAGAAAGAGCAAAATGTTATTCCTGGAAAGAACCGTCAGGTAGCTCAGATGGTTAGAACGTCGTCCCCATATGCCAAGGTTGCGGGTTTGAGTCCCGGTCAGGGCACATAGAAGCATCAACCAATGAATACACAAATGGGAACAACAAATCAATCTCTCTCTCCCCCTCAAATCAATAAAACAAAAACAATCTATGTAATTGTGTGTCTGTCTGATGGTGAGAGCAAAGCGTCAGAGCAGCCCTGGTTGTAACCACCATGTCTCTCCTGCAAAAGAGGCTTCTCCCTTTTCCAAATCAGCGTTTCTCTGGATCTCTTTGCCTCTCCACAAGATAACCTGGTAAAGGGCCCGTCCTCCGCTTCTCATTCCGCTGACAAGTGTCTGCAAGGACAAACCTTGAGAATGCCCCGTTGTCCAACCAGACTGACGAGGGCCCCTGATGTACTTCTGCGAAGAGTGTGTCACCCCTCCTGACACCCGTCCCCACCAGGATCTCAACCACAGACAGAGCACATGTCTCTGCATTCGGGACAGCTCTACACCACGGCCCAGATACCACCGGCTGGTTTGCTTCCACCTCTGCCTAACCTTCCAAAGCCTGTGATAAAATTCTAACTCGAGTATTTGCCACCTGCCCCTGTCCCCTCACGATTAGGATGGTGGACTGGGCCTTGCTCCCCAGGACACTTGGATGAATCTAACACACCTCAGAAATCAGTTCCAAGTAAAAAGGGTGGAAGCCTTCCTCTCCAACATCCTCTCCTGAAGGTAATTAAAATGTCAGCGACTGACCGTATCTAGCAGGAGAGCCGGGAGCGGGGCACAGTCACAGATGAGAAGTCACGCCCTTTTCTCACACACAGAGCCAGCTTCACAGTCTCTGGAGGCCGGCTTTTCTCACGAACCATAGCCAGCAGGAAAATCCAGAAAGACCTAGAGCTGATCCAGAGTCCTCTGAACCTGCACATGACAGAGACCTGGAGATGATAAATGATTTTTCAGGGATGAATAGTTCACTCAATATATATGTTTTAAGGTAGTGCAATATTTAAAGAAATTGAGATATAATTTAATTCACAAAATTCACCAGTTTCCAACTCTGTGCTTTAAATGTATATTCCTAGGTGATACAACCATCACCACTCGCTGCTAATTGCAAAGCATTTCCATTGTGACAAAAAGAAATCCCATTAGCAGTCACTCCCCATCACTTCCTCCCCACCAGCCTCTCGCAATCGCTAACCTACTTTCTTTCTCTAAATGGAGTTGCCTACTCTGGACAATTCATATAAGAGAAATCATGTTATATCTGCCATTTTGTATCTGGCTTATTTCACTTAGCATAATGTTTTCACGGTTCTTCCGTATTGTAGCACGTGCCAGCACTTCATTCCTTCTTATTGCTGAGTAATATTCCATTGTACGGACATGTACTACGTTTTATTCATCCATGCTTAAGTGGCTGGACATTTGGGTTGTTTCTATTTTTGGGCTCTGGTGAATAATACTGCTATTAACATTTGTGTACAAGTTCCTGTGTCCATATTCTCATGAGCTAATTCCTAAAAATAAATCTCTTTCCAGCTATATGCGGAGTTACTCTAGGTCAGTGGTGGGCAAACAGAGAGACCACTAGTCTCCATTAGTCAACAGAGCGACCACTGCACTAGGTCATCCAAGGCAGTACAGCCTTCACCCTGCTCTCTGTTTTTCATTAGGTACTTGCTTTGGAAAGAAGCCGCCACGTTCTGAGGACGCTCCAGCCACCTGGAGAAGCCACGTGGGATGTTCCCACGAGTGAAGCCCCTAGTGGGTGGCCTGGGTTAGTCACCAGACCTGTGAGTGAAGGAGCCTCTGAATGACTCCGACCTGCAACTTCGGCAATATCTGCCCTCTAACGCCTCAGGTGTCCTCGCTGGGTCTGGTCTGAATCCCTCACCAACAGAGACCTGGAGATGATAAATGATTATATAATTTTGCTGCAAGAGTTCATGCCCATTTTTTTTCTTTTAATGGAAATGATACGGTATTTAAAAGACCAAGATGGATGGGGCCTATAAAGATGGTGAAGGATGGAGGAGATTTAAACTGCAATGAAGGCGTTGCTATCCAATCTGTGGAAAATGAACACACCCTCCCTAATCCAGTGATACACCCATCCTCAGTGATTTCCTGAACGGGCGCTCTAGGTGATGGGGCAGAGGAGGGCCCAAAAGACACCTCTAAGATGCCACGTCCCCTCCCCGTGGCTATACACCCGGGACCTCGGGGCCTGGCCTCCCACCTGCATCTCCGATTCGTGCCGCCCACATTTAAGAGAAACTGATGGCTGGCTTCGAGGAAGAAGCCACTGGCCAGGAGGAACTGGCCGCTTTCCAAGCCTTCTGAAAGGAGGAGGGTTAGAAGGGCCCCCTCCGGATGCAGAGGCAAGCCCTCTGGAGGCCGAGAGGAAATGCAATCAAGCCCCAGGCTGTCCAGGAAGAGATAGAAGCGAGTCCTCAGCGCTCCACCACAGGGACAGGAAGCCCGGGTCGTCACCGAGCAAGGCTCCTGCTGGGAGCTTTCCCTCAGACTTGGACACTTGAACTTGGGAATCGGAATTCAGGCCAAAGAAAATTCTGACGGGGGGCTAGTCCCAAAGACAGCCATGCCCATGATGATGATGACATATTCTCAAAGCAGAGCCGCCAGGAGAGACTCTGGGAGGGTCCCAGCCACGCAGCCAGTGGTTAGGACAAGGAAAGTTGATCCCACTCTTGGAACTTGTGTGGCAATAAAGGCAGCTAGCGTTTACGGAGGGCTTGCCAGTGCTGGGCACCAGGCTGAGCTCTTGAAAACACTATCTCATCGACGTCTTTAAAAAAATTGTTTCCACTACAGTCAACATTCAATATTAATTAGTTTCACATGTACAGCATAGTGATTTGGCATTTACGCAACTTACAGTGTTCCCTCTGATAAGTCTAGGACCCACGTGGCACCATACATGGTTATCACAATATTATTGATTATAGTCCTTATGCTATCATCAAATTCTTAAAATACCCTTTGTAGTGAGCAGTTTAGCTCCACTTTACAGATAAGGAAACTGAGACTTGCCTGGGTTGGTTGGCAGGTATATTGGATTCCAAAGCTCATCCTCTTACCCTCTTTACTGATATTCTGCATTTAAAGGCAGATGGACTGTTCTCCACTTCTTCTTCTTCTTCTTTTTTTAAAATGTATTTTATTGATTTTTTTTTTACAGAGAGGAAGGGAGAGGGATAGAGAGCTAGAAACATTGATGAGAGAGAAACATTGATCAGCTGCCTCCTGCACACACCCCCACTGGGGATGTGCCCACAACCAAGGTACATGCCCTTAACCGGAATTGAACCAATGCTCTATTCACTGAGCCAAACCAGTTCTGGCCTGTTCTCCACTTCTTATTTGAGTGTGTATTTCTCATGTAGAAGGGTATGCTCCTATATAACTATGTATGACCATGAGAATCTGGAAATTAACACTCATTCAATAATTAGAGGCCCCGTGGGGGGGAAGTGAGGAGGTTTCCTCAGCCCAGCCTGCACCCTCTTCAATCTGGGACCCCTCAGGGGATGTCTGACTGCCAGCAATACAGGACTGCTGGCTCCCAACACTCACCTGCTTGCCTGCCTGATTGCCCTTAACCACTCCCCTGCCAGCCTAATCAATGCCTAACTGCCCTCCCCTGCAGACCTGGTCCCCCCCAACTGCCCTCCCCTGCTGGATCAAACCCGAAACTTTGATGTATGGGGATGATGCTCTAACCAACTGAACTATCCGGCCAGGGCATGATGTTGATGTTTTTAAAGAGCACAGGCCAGATCCATGACAGCATGCCCCTCAATTTGGGTTTGTCTGATGTTTCTTCATGATTTATGTGTTGTGGGCAGGAATACCACAAAAATGATGTGTGCTCTTTTCAGGGCATCATATTAGAAGGCACACGACATCAATTTATCTCATGACTGGTAAACAGAGAGGGACTTTTAACCAAGGACTTGGAGTCACGTCCAGAGCCTGGAATTCTGTCCAGATCAACACAAACCCCACTCTAACCAGGGGGCCAGCCGGGTAGGCCCCACCTGGTCTATGAAGGGAGCGATACCTCTGGAAACATAATTAGGACTGAACAGCTTGTGTTTGTAGGACCTCTCCC
>PVJN01039661.1:0-19693 GCA_004026805.1 Lasiurus borealis
TCAGGAAACAGCCAATATGCAGAGACAAAGAAACAGATCACAAATAAAAGAAATGGAGGAAAGCAAATGACTGGATATAGAGTTCAAAACCACAGTTATAAGGATTTTCAAGAATTTTCTAGAAAAGGCCAATAAATTTACCAAGACCCTTAAGAACATGAAAAAGGACCAACTAGAAATTGAGCATACACTAATTGAAATAAAACAATGTTATACAGAGATCTAACAGCAGACTAGAGGATCACAAGAATCAAGTCAAGGATTTGAAATACAAAGAAGCAAAAAACACTCAACTGGAAAAGCAAAAAAAAAAATCCAAAAATATGAAGAAGATAGTGTAAGGAGCCTTTGGGACAACTTCAAGTGTACCAACATCAGAATTATGGGTGTGCCTGAGGAAGACAGAGAGCAAGATACTGAAAACCTATATGAAGAAATAATGACTGAAAAGTCCCCGCACCTGGTGAAAGAAATAGAATTACAAGTCCAGGAAGTGCACAGAACCCCAAACAACAGGCATCCAAAGAGAACCACACCAAGACGCATCATAATTAAAATGCCAAGAGCAAAAGGCAAAGAAAGAATATTAAAAGCAGCAAAAGAAAAACAAGGGAGTACTCATACAACTGTCAGCTGATTTCTTAACAGAAACTATGCAGACCAGATTGGAGTGGCAAGAAATATTCAAAGTGATGAATAGCAAGAATCTAAAACCAAGATTACTCTACCCAGCAAAGCTATCATTCAGAATTGAAGGTCAGATAAAGAACTTCATAGATAAGAAAAAGCTAAAGGAGTTCATCAACACCAAATCAGTATTATATGAAATGCTGAAAAGTATTCTTTAAGAAGAGGAAGAAGAAGAAAAAGGTAAAGATAAAAATTATGAACAACAAATACATATCTATCAACAAGTGAATCTAAAAAACAAGTGAATAAAAAATCTGATGAACAGAATAAACTGGTGAATATAATAGAATCATGGGAATAGAAAGGGAGTGGACTGACAATTCTCAGGGGGAAAGGGGTGTAGGAGTCTGGGAAGAGACTGGACTACAATCGTACACCTATGGATGAGGACAGTGGGGGAGGGGTTAAGAGTAGAAGGAGGGGTGGGAACCAGGTGGAGGTGAGCTATGGGGGGAAAAAGAGGAACAATTTTAATAATCTGAACAATAAAGATTTATTAAATTAAAAAAAAAATTTTTGACTTGCTACCTCATTCTGCACAAAACTCAAATCCAGGTAAATTGTAAGCCCAAATGTAGAAGACAAACAACAACAGAAAAATATTTTTTAAAAGAACACAGTAAAGGAGATTATTGTCCACCAAGTCAGGAAAAGTTTTCTTAAACAGAACACACTAAGTATCAGAAATAGTAAAGAGGAAAGAAAGATGGGTATGACATATGTGACTATCTTTGAATTAAGAAACTTGTGTTCAAGAGGGGTGAGGGCATGAGTGGGAAGGGGAGGGCAATGAGGTGATAAGGACACATATGTAATACCTTAATCAATAAAGAAAAAAATTAAAAAGAATGGGAATAAGTAGAGAAAAAAATAATATCTCCAAAGTGGGCCAGGGGGGGATGAGGGGATGTTAACCTTGGATAGGAGGAATTTAACACCCCCTTGCATTGGTGCAGGAGGAAAAGAAACAGAGATGGGTGTGAATTCAGGAAGACAGGGGGACTGAAGTTGAAGGAATTCTCTTCTGGTGATCACTACTGTCTTGGGAAGTAGAGGGCTTTGTCTTTGGTTCAAAGGGAGGGGGACAAGGATGGAATAGAAGTTTGAGAAGAGGAGAATTACCTATTTGGTGGTACTGTGGTTAGAGTTAAATGAGATAATATATTTGAAAGTTATTTGCAAATGTAATTTATTTTTCAGAAGGGATAATTTACGTAGTGGAAGAAAACCATGATGCATCATTCAATAGATACATGAAGCATTATGGTCAGAGGTTCAAGGTTATTTTTCATTTAGTTAGACAACACTCCTAAAGCAACAAGCAATAATGTTGATCCAAATTCAAGTAACAAAACAATCTTACATTTTTCAGATTTTACTTTTCAGGAAGCTATAGCGCACTCCTGAGTTCCTGTTTTCCCTTCAAAATAGCATTAGAAGAAAAAAAAAAGACACTTATGTTCATAAAAAGACAGTATGAAAGAGTATTAAAACAAACTAATGTGTGGGGAAATATATTGACCACACATTTTCAATGAAGTGCTTTACCCAGAATATAAAAGGAATGCCTACAAATCAATTTCTTGAGAAGTCAAATAATCATCAGCAAAATGAGCAAGAGATTTGAACAAGCACATCTGAACACAGAATATCCAGATGCCTCAAATAAACATATGAAGTAGTAGTGTTCAACTTCAACTTCATTGTTACTGGATAAATACAAAGTAAAATCACAATGAATAGCTAAGTTTGTTAAATGCCAGGTGTAAATGAGAATATGGAGCAAATAGGAACTCTCATGTACTGCAGGTGGGAGTGTCAATTAATGCAATGAATCATCTTGGAAGAGTTTGACACTATCTATTAAAGATGAAGATATGGAGAATCCAAGATGGCGGCATAGGTAAACACCTACACTGCTGCCTCGCACAACAATTTCAAAACTACAACTAAAAGACAGAACAGACATCATCCAGAACCACAGGAAAGCTGGCGGATTGAAAATTCTACAACTAGAAGGAAAAAGAGGGGCTCACAGAGACCCAGAGGAGCTGTAAAAAGCTGAAGTACGGAGATGCGTGGGGGGAGAAAGCGAGAGATGGTGAACCTGGCTGGCTTTCTCTGGCAGGAGGGAGATGGAGACTCTCAACGGCATTGAACTCCTTATCCTACAACACTAAACCTCAGATCCAGCCGAAACTCATACGGGGGGAGTTTGGACTGTGAAAAGGGATAAGTGCAAGGAAATTTGGGGGAGTCGCAAAAGATCAGAAGTCTGGTGGCGCTCACAGCACTGCGCCACAGAGGACCGACTACTGACTGTGCTGCTGGCTTTCACGACTGGGCGGGAGATAGATCCTCCCAACTGTGCCACTTCTAACTTCACTAAACCCCAGTTTCGGGTGAAACCCTGGGGACTCAGACTCGTGTGGTCCTGGAGCACAGGGGAGTTGGAGGGACAGCAGTCTAGAGGCACTGAAAGACAGCGCATGCACAGGGATTACCCAGTCACTTGAGACTCAGGGGCTGTGGAGGGCGGGCCTGACTGGAAGGCAAGGCGGTCCCTTAAGCCCTGAGACTCCACCCATTCCAAGCTCAACAGAGAAGCTTTTGTGGTTTTTCAAGTCTAGTATCCTAAGGCTGAATCCAACACAGAAGATCTCCCAGGATAGTGAAAATGCTGAGACAAGGGAAGAGATCACAAACAAAAGAAATGGAGGAAAACAAACATCTGGATATAGAGTTCAAAACCACACTTATAAGGTTTTTCAAAAATATCCTAGAAAAGTTGGATAAAGTTAGCAAGTCCCAAGAGGAAATGCAAAAGGACCAACTAGAGATGCAAAAGATCCAACTAGAGATGATAAGGACCAAATAGAAATTAAACATACACTGAAATAAAAAGTAATATACAGAGACCTAACAGCAGACTAGTGGAAGGCAAGAATCAAGTCAAAAATTTGAAATATAAAGAAGCAGAAAACACTCAACTGGAAAAGCAAGAAGAGAAAAGAATCCAAAAATGTGAAGATAATGTAAGGAGCCTCTGGGACAGCTTCAAGCATACCAACATCAGAATTATGGGGGTGCCAGAAGAGAGAGAGCAAGATACTGAAAACCTATTTAAAGAAATAATGACTGAAAACTTCCCACATCTGGTAAAAGAAATAGACTTACAAGTCCAGGAAGCACACAGAACTTCATATATTAGAAATCCAAAGAGGACTACACCAAGACACATCATCATTAAAATACCAAGAGCAAAAGACAAAGAATATTAAAAGCAGCAAGAGAAAAGCAGTTAATTACCTACAAGGGAGCACCCACATGATTGTCAGCTGACTTCTCAACAGAATCGATGCAGACCAGATGGGAGTGGCTAGAAATATTCAACGTGATGAACAGCAAGAACCTACCACCAAGAATACTCTATCCAGCAAAGCTATCACTCAGAATTGAAGGGCAGATAAAGAGCTTCACAGATAAGAAAAAGCTAAAGGAGTTCATCAACTCCAAACCAGTATTATATGAAATGCTGAAAGGTACTCTTTTAGAAGAGGAAGAAGAAAAAGGTAAAAAATAAAAAAAAATTATGAACAACAAATACATATCTATCAACAAGTGAATCTAAAAATTAAGTGAATTAAAAATTTTATCAACAGAATATACTGGTGAATATAATAGAATCAGGAGCACAGAAAGGGAGTGGATTGATAATTCTCAGGGGGAAAGAAGTGAGGGGTGTACAGGGAGTGACTGGACAAAAATCATACACCTATGGACTCATCAATTGGGAGGGAAGGTAAGGGTAGAAGGAGGGGTAGGAGCAGGATGGAGGGGAGCTATGGAGTGGAAAAAAGAAAGACAAAATGTAATAATCTAAATAATAAATATTTAATTTAAAAAAAGATGAAGATATGCATACTTTATAATCTAACAAGTCAGTAATAGACATATATATACTCAACAGAAATGTACCTACAGCGCACCAGGAAGGCACATTCACATATGATAATAGCAATGTTATTCCTTAAAGTCCAAATGGTAATGACCCAAACTGTCCAACAGTAAAATAGTCAATTATATATTTATATAAAGAAATCATACACAATTATATAGTACATTGCCCTCACCAATTTGTCTCTATGGATAGAGCATTGGCCTATGAACTGAAAGGTCCCAGGTTTGATTCCAGCCAAGAGCACATACCTGGAGTTGCAGGCTCAATCCCTAGTAGGAGGCATGAAGGAGGCAGCTGATCAATTGTTCTCATCGTTGATGTTTCAATCTCTCTTCTCCCTCTACCTTCCTTTCTGAAATCAATAAAAATATATAAAAAAAAGAAGAAATAATGCACACTGAAATTGAGTGTGCTATTTCTATGTTGAAAAATATAATTGAATTTCACACAATATTGATTGGAAAAAAATAAAACCAAAAGAATATATATGTTATGAATCCATTCATATAAAACTCAAAAACAAGCAGATCTAAAGAATGGGGTTAAAAGTCGAGGTGGTGGGCAAAGTTAATGTTTGAGAGGGACACAAGAGGAATGCCTCCAGGGGCTGGCACTGTTCTGTTTTCTGATCTGGGTGGTGATTATAAGGATGTTTATGGTGATTTACTAAGCTGTACACTCAGATTTTTGTATACTTTCCTATATATATATATATATATATATATATATATATATATATATATATATTTGTCATACTTGATCATAAAAAAAAATAAGTGAATATTATTTAACCCAGAAAATTTATTTCCAAAATTGTAACCTAAAAAAACAAGTTGATATAAGATACAAAAAAATATTCATTATAGTGTCATTAGATATGGTAAAAAAAAAATGAAAACAATCTTAAAATTCAATAGGGTATTGGTCCAATAAATTAGAGTATATCTACATAGTTGATATGATATATCTATTTAAAATGTTGCTGAAGACATCATCCCGTTCATGGAAGAGTCACTGGTTTGATTCCTGGTCAGGCCATATACTCAAGTGGTAGGTTCTATCCCTGATCAGGGTGAATGTGTGAGGCAATGGATGGATGTTTATCTTTCATATCAATGTTTCTCTCTCCCTCTCCCTTCTTCTCTTTCTAGAACCAATGAAAAATGTATTTCAAGTGAATATATTTTAAAAAGTATCGCTATAGATCTCTACTTGTTCATATGTAATATTGAGGAAAATGGTTTATAGAATGGGATAAGTAATTTAACCCTAATTTTGAAAATATATGCATAGAAAATTATAGTAAAATAATCAATAGGTTAATAGTTATTATCCTGTACAGTATAAATTTAGTAATTATTTTTCTAATTTTTCTACAAATATAGAGTACTAAGGTCATAAATAATCATAGCTACTATTTATTGACCATAAACTATGTGACAAATGTTGAGAAAAATATATAAAACTTTTTTCTTATTTAATCTTCACAAAAACCCAGCAGGATAAATATAATTATCTTCATTTTGAAGCTAAGGAGATTAAGGAGAAAAATGTACAAGATCAAAGAACAGAAAGTGTCAAAGTATTTAACCAGGGTCTGTCTGGGTCCCAGCAAGCACTCCTTTCCACCACATCACACAGGACGGTGCATCAAGAGTTAGTTTCAGAGCCAAGCTTTGAACCCAAATCTCTTTATTCTCTTTTAAAGCAACAATTTCTATAAGATTGTAAAGTAACACACAAAGATCGGCTTAGAAAGAAAAAAGAAAAAAAAGACTTCAATAGATATTAGCTGTGATGTGAATAGGGAATAATAATAATAACTACCATTTATTAAATGATCGTGGTGAGTACTTGCTGAGTATTACCTCATTTAAACCTCATTATCCTGTTGTATATTGACTGCATTAATGGCCCTAATTCTTCCTCTCTCCCTGTATCCATATTCTTTGCATGCAACTGTGTAATGCCCTCCCATTCTGACTCAGGATTTAACAGCAGCAGTGCCTTGGCCAATAGAGTATTAGCAACCAAAAAAAAAAAATCAGAGCCTTGAAAAGTGCCTCTGTTTCTGCTTGCTATTCTTTCCCTCTGCCTTCACCAAGTGACTATGCTCGAGCCAGCCAGATAGAGGATGAAAGACTCTAGCACACAGTAATCCAAGCCATCCCAGATGAGGCCATCTGAGATTAGCCAATAGCCACTCAACATGCAGTCAAGGTTGGCAGGGCTACTGGCCATCATTCGTGTGATTCCCACATGAGAAAAAAGTGTTTTATCTCACGGATGTGTTGGGACAAAAGCGAACTGATACAAACTTGAGGAGGCAAAGAGTACTGTTATTATTCCTAGTTTACACAGAAGGAAACTGAGGTTCAGGAAAATTACACAACTAAATAAGTGGTGGAGCCAGAATTTGAATCCAGGTTTGTCTTAGTCCAGAGGAATTGCTATTAATCATCATACTATATATATTTCCTCTACACATGCATTCCCAGCTCTGACTTTAAATGGAGTTCCAGCAATGTGTGTGTGCATGTGCACACACGTGCATGTGGGCCTCCACAGCTGCTCACTGAACATTTAAAATCTGGTAGCAGTATTTCTGACTAATTCAAATATCTGAGCTACATTTAGCACTTTTAAAAAGCTGACTGATCAAAATTGTTTAAACCGACAATTTTGTGCTTGGGGACCCTGGTGTTTTTCTCTTTCTACTATACTTTTTCTTATGTAGTCCACAGGCATTCAATTTCTCACAGATGCCTTCAGTGCTGACAGGTATCCCAATATGAGTGAATGTGTGTGCTTCAAAGATTTATTCTAAAAATGCTGATGACATCAATAGAACATGTAAGAGCTGACCTTCACTTACACAATGATTGGCATTGACTATAATTCCTTATGAGATTTCACATAATCAGCATGCTGATGTGTGCAGCTAAAGTACATAATCAGTTGTTCTGTATCAAAAATCACCTTGCAGCCGAAACCGGTTTGGCTCAGTGGATAGAGCGCTGGCATGCAGATTGAAGAGTCCCGGGTTCAATTCCAGTCAAGAGCATGTGCCTTGGTTACGAGCACATTCCCAGCAGGAGGCAGCTGGTCGATGTTTCTCTCTCATCGATATTTCTAACTCTCTATCTCTCTCCCTTCTTCTCTGTAAAAAATCAATAAAATATATTTTTTAAAAATCACCTTGCAGTTTGGGGCAAGGAAACAAATTCTCATATTTAATGGTCAGGGGAATCAGTTACTTGATATACAGTCAAGTTCAATAACCCAAGTGAAGGACCTGCAGGGGTAATGGTGGATAAATGCTATACCCACCCAAAGTCTTGTTTTTTACACAGAAATCGTTGAGACATAGATGTGTCATAAAGGGGGGTGGTGGTGTCCCTCCACAAAGGCCTTAGCTCCTTTCAAATGGCCCGCTCTGTACATCACTCCCTATCTCTGGTTTCTACTAATTGCTTCAAGTCTTCAGTCTTAGATGTAGTAACAGCCCCACTGCTTATAGCTCTATGATTCTCTTACTACCTCTTATGACTTTTACCTACACCATGTGCAAACATTTGTAAATATGTCATCTCTTCATTAAACCTTCCTTGAATTATCCTGCTTTGATTTGCTGGCACTGAGCCACTCTGTGGCCCTAGGGAAGTCCTCCCAACACATGTATCATCTTCCTAATCTACAGAATAAAGAAAATCTCCCCTTACATGGAGGTTAGGCAGACTTTTTTTCTGCAAAATTTTAATGCCAACATCTTCTAAAGGGTTATGTGCTACAGAATGAGTGTACAGATATTGTGGTGTTAAGCCAAGTTGATGTCTTATTGGGATTGCAGAACAAAATGGGATTGTATGCTAGAAATGTGCAGTAGGATGGAAGTATGTAAACTATTTGACTAAACATAGGGATTCCATATGGGAAAACAACAAGGAAAGAATGAAGAGCAAAAATTAGATTTTCCTTTGTACTGATAGTGAATCAGATGTCCTACTCACCTTCTTGTTTTCCGCTCCTCTTCATCTCTATCTCCTACTTGGAGTCCATTCTGGAAAGTCTTCGTTTTGTTGAAAACAAAGGTACTGTATGTTAAACTTTTTCACATAAAACATAAACATACTCACTGCTGAAAAGTGAAAACTTCACCCAGATCAGTACTTGTTGACACTAGTACCCTCACCCAACCTAGGGGCCTGGTCCCTAATATTGTGCCCAACTGGCTTTCCTTTTTCTTTTTTAATAATTCTTTATTGTTGAGAGTATTACATTGGTCTCCTTTCCCCTCCCCCATTAACCCCCTCCAACCTATCTCCGCTCCCTACCCCCAGAACCTCACTGCCCCATTGTCTGTGTCCAAGGGCCATGCATATATGCATACAAGGTCCTTGGCTGACTACTCCCCATCCATCTAACCCCCCACCATCACCACCTTCCCTCTGAGATTCTGCACTCTGTTACATGCTTTCAGTCTCTACATCCACTCTGTTCATCAGTTTATTTTTTTACTTAGATTCCACATATGAGAGAGAGAGAGATCATGTGATACTCTGACTGACTTATTTCACTTAGCATAACACTCTCCAGGTCCCTCCAGGCTGTCTCAAAGTGTAAGATTTTTACTGATGCATAGTATTCCATGGTATAAATGTACCACAGTTTTGTTTTGTTTTGTTTATCCATTCATCTACTGCGGGGCACTTGGGCTGTTTCCAGATCTTAGCTAAATTGTACTGTTATGAACATAGGGGTGCATACATTCTTTCTGATTTGTATTTCAGGTTTCTTAGGAGATCACAGGGAACAAATGACAGTTTCATTTTTTATTTTTTTAGAAAACTCCACACTGTTTTCCACAATGGCTGCACCAGTCTACATTCCTACCAGCAGTGCACTACGGTTCCCTTTTATCCACATCTTTGCCAGTATTTGTCATTTGATGATTTGTTGATGGTAGCCATTCGAACAGATATGAAGTAATTCTCATTGTCACTTTAATTTGCATCTCTCTGATGATCAGTAACTTTGAGCATTTTTTCATATGTCTCTTGGCCAACTGTATGTCCTCTTGGAGAAGTATCTATTTAGATCATTTGCCCATTTTTAAATTTGATTGTCTTCTTTCGTTAAGTTGTGCAGACGAAAGGGGCCACATGCTGACCTGAAAAGCTCAGAGGAGGCCTGCATGAGTCTTGCAAATTCAGAGACCTAAAGGAACCACAAAGGATTGCCTGAAATTAAACTTTAACTAAACGCAGTTATGGTGGGCAGTTACATCCTAGACCAGTATCTTCACTGACAAGGTCAGCCTTTACATTAACTGACCCTATCTGTCTTTTTGCATCTATGATAACATACCCTTGAAATGTGTGGGTAACTTGCAACTTCCCTTTTTCCGGAGCAATGGGGAACAACCAAATGTGGTGGGCTCCAAAACAAATACCACAAATTTCTTCATTATCATGTTAGTTATTCTTGTACCCACCTAAGTATGTGTCCATCATTTTACCTTTTATCCATTCCCAAGGGTTTCCCACCACTTTGCTTTATCCCACGTCCTTAATTTATCACCAATGAATTTCATGTAACCCACCTATGTCCCTCCTTTGATTGCAATGTATAAATATAAATGTAACCTGCCATTCTCCGGAGCATTATCTCAATTCATTGAGGTTCTGCTTCCGGGTATATGTCAACAGTTTGGCTCAAACTCACAAAAATTCTTTACAGGTTTCAATGGGCTGTTTTTTTTATGTTAACAGTTGTATGAGTTCCTTATATATTTTGGACATTAACCCTTTACCTGATGTATCATTGCCAAATATGTTCTCCCATACAGTGAGTTCCCTTTTCATTTTGTTGAAAATTTATTTTGCCTTGCAGAAGCTTTTTATTTTGATGTAGTCCCATTTGTTTATTTTCTCCTTAGTTTTCTTTGCCCTAGGACAGTGGTCAACTAACCATGGCTAACTAGCCACATGCGGCTGGCTCTTTGGCTCTTTTAGTATGGCTCTTCCACAAAATACCATGGCCTGGACAAGTCTATTTTGAAGAAGTGACGTTAGAAGTTTAAGTTTAAAAAATTTGGTTCTCAAAAGAAATTTCAATCATTATACTATTGATATTTGGCTCAATTGACTAATGAGTTTGCCAATCACTGCCCTAGAGATGTATCCCCATAAACATATTACTATGAGAGATGTCTGAGATTATACTGCCTATGGTTTCTTCTAGGATTTTTATGGTTTCATGACTTACATTTAAGTCTTTTATCCATTTTGAGTTTATACTTATGTATGGTGTAAGCTGATGGTCTAGTTTCTTTCTTTTCTTTCCTTTTTTTTTTTTTAGCATGTATCTGTCCAATTTTCCCAGAACCATTTATTGAAGAAACTGTCTTGACTCCATTGTATGCCCAACTGGATTTCCATATTATAATATTAATTCACAGGTAAGTTGTTAACTTTTAATAATATTCATTTATTTGTTCAGCCTTATTTAATGCACACCTACCATGTGCCAGGAACTCAACTATACAGTGGTGAACAAAAAGAACAAGGTTTCTTTTCTCTTAGACTTAAAACTTATATTCTAATGCAATAGTCTACAGGGTGTATATAATTTTAAAATAAAATCCTAGAGAGAAGGAATAAAAACACTGATATTGATTTACAGTATTCCAAACAGAAGAGACTATTGAGTTTTCCAAAACAGAATTTCAAACCACTAAATCCAACCCTCAGGTTTTCAACCCACTCCCCACACACACAAATTACAAATGAGAAAACAGATTGCTTGACCTTAAACAAATACCACAGTTTCTCTGCTTTTGAATAAATGGCAGAACCAGCACTAGAATCCCTGAGAGCTAAACTTTTCTGGTATTTCCATGCTGCTGATACTTTTGCAGCAGCTGAGTAACCTACCCTTGGAGCCTTCATACCTTTTTTCTCTCCAAGGCCATCTCTCACTCTACCTTTAAAGCTCACCAGAAGGCCTCTCTCAGAACCTGAAGACCAGGTGGCTTCCCCTGATATGTGCACCTTCAATAACCCACCCCCTGCCATTGGTATTGCTTACCATTCACAATTTCTAATTCCTGATTGCCTTCCCCCGACTAGACTCAGGTCTACAAAGCCAGAACCCACCTCTTCCCTGTACCCAACAGGTTGACAGGCATCTCTCCTTTCTAATAAAAGAGTAATATGCAAATTGACCATCACTCCAATACATAAGATGGCTACCCCCATGTGGTCAAATATGGCTACCTCCATGTGGGCCCAAGATGGCCACCACAAGAAGGCTAAGAGGGGAGGGCAGTTGGCAGGAACCAGGCCTGCAAAGGAAAGCAATTGTGGGCAATCAAGCCAGCAAAGAAGGGCAGTTGGGAGGGACCAGGCCTGCAAGGGAGGGCAGTTAGGGGCAATCAAGCCTGCAGAGGAAGGCAGTTAGAGTGACCAGGCTGGCAGAGGAAGGAAGTTGGGGGCAACCTGGTCTGCAGGGAAGGGCAGTTGGGGGGAACCCAAGCCTGCACGGAAGAGCAGTTGGGGGTGACCGGGCCTGCAGGGGAGGGCAGTTAGGGACAAACAGGCTGGCAGGGGAACAGTTAGGCATCAGTCAGGCTGGCAGGGAAGTGGTTAGGGGGTGATCAAGCTGACAGGCAGAAGCGGTTAGGGACAATCAGGAAGGCAGGCAGGTGAGCAATTGGGAGCCAGCAGTCCTGGATTGTGAGAAAGATATCCAACTGCCCGTTTAGGCCCAATCTTACTGGGCCTAAACGGGCAGTCAGACGTCCCTCGTGGGGTCCCAGATTGGAGAAGTGTAGGCTGGGCTGAGGAACACACCCCCCATGCATGAATTTCATGCACTGGGCCTCTAGTATATATATAAAAACATAATATGCAGTGTCCCCTTGGGAGTTCAACCTACTGGAGGTTCAATTGTTCACTAGGAAAGTGCTGACCACCAGGAGGTGGCACAGAATGAAGGAAGATCCCGGCCAGCAGCTGGCAGCCAGTGAAGGAAGTCCCTAGCAGCAGCCAGAAGCCGCTAGGGTAGTGGTTCTCAACCTTCCTAAGGCCGCGACCCTTGCATACAGTTCTTCATGTGGTGGTGACCCCCAACCATGAAATTTTGCTACTGTTATGCATCATGATGTAAATATCTGCATTTTCCAATGGTCTTAGGCGACCCCTGTGAAAGGGTCGTTCGACCCCCAAAGGGGTCGTGACCCACAGGTTGAGAACCACTGCACTAGGGACCCTACCTGTGCACAAATTTTGTGCATTGGGCCTCTAGTGTTGAAATAAAACTCTAACTTATAAAGAAAATCAGTGATAAAAATGGGTTGTGTTCACAGAATTTTACAGGGTAGAAAATTCTTAATAATGCAACAGTTCTACACCTTAATGTTTTAAAGTAATAATAATAAATTTGATCATGTTTTTGATTAACAGAATATAGAAGGTCTTACTAAGTGAGGAACTAGGTTCTCCTTCTCACTCTTTTTTCCATTCCCTTTAAGGGTCCTTCTCTTATGCCAATGGTAATTAACACAAAACAGTTCCTTTCTTTTCCTTCCCCAAGAACAGTATAGAAAACATGTCTCCCAGCTTAGGAAAAAGCAGTTTCCTCCTAGAGTTTAAATGGGAGGAGAATAGATGATTCAAGGGAGGGAGCCTCTTCCCTCCAAGCCCAAGGACTGCACAGTCCTCAGGGTGGAGAAACAACTGCAGAGAAACACAGATGGCGTGCTGGCAGTTGGGTGAATTAATGTGATTGCATCCTGGTAATGTTTCAAGTGAGATATTCATGTAATTCATGCAAATTCAGAAATAATTGAGGTTCATGTTTCTAGGATAAAGTCATGGCATTTTGCTTTTACCTGAATTATCCGCAAAAAGGGTCATTTTTATTATTCCATATTCAATTATTCATGACCACACACTCATGGATTTTAGAACCGCAAAAGGTCAGCCCTCTTTGATTCCGCAATTGTTTTCTTCTGAAGTCGGAAGCAGTCCATGAATATGCAGGCTCACGCAATCCTGACACTTCCCTCACTGTTCATTAACAGTGTGTTCACTGTATATTTCAAAGTCAAACAAATAATACCTGTCATGAACATGAATTTTTAATATCTCCTATATTTCATTTTAAATGAAATGTCAAAATGATGGAAAATATTTCCATGGAAGTTTGGAAAGGGCAGCGTCTCACCAACATTGCCCTGTGAAATTCAGAACTGGTGCAAAAACATCGTTAAATCAGTACCCGGCTTCTGGAATCAGATTGTTTTTGGGTGTTTTATTGCCTTAGTCATTCCTGGGAAATGTCAATGTGAAATCTGTTTGCCGAGTCAATATGCTTTGGGGGACTGATGGGCCCGCTGTCCTCTTTTCATCTGAAAAAGGATGCCGTTTGTTTACAGCCTGTTTTTGATTCCCTGGTTTTGGTCTCAAACTGCATTTTATATGTATGTGATGTCTCTCTTAGCATATGTGCCCTTTGTTCCTCTTTATCCTTTTTTTTTAATTTAATAAATTTTTATTGTTCAGATTATTACAATTGTTCTTCTTTTTCCCCCTATAAGTGCCCCTCCACCCGGTTCCCACCCCACTCTCTGCCCTTACCTCCCCCCAACACTGTCCTCATCCATACGTGTACGATTTTTGTCCAGTCTATTCTCGCACCCCCACATCCCTTTCTCCCAAGAATTGTCAGTCCATTCGCTTCCTATGTCCCTGATTTTATTATATTCGCCAGTTTATTCTGTTCATCAGATTTTTTATTCACTTGACTTTCAGATTCACTTGTTGATATATATGTATTGTTGTTCACAATTTTTATCTTTATCTTTTTCTTCATCTTTCTCTTCTTAAAGAATACCTTTCAGCATTTCATATAATACTGGTTTGGTGTTGATGAACTCCTATAGCTTTTTCTTATCTGTGAAGCTCTTTAACTTTCAACTCTGAATGATAGCTTCTGTCGGTAGAGTAATCTTGGTTGTAGGTCCTTGCTATTCATCACTTTAAATATTCCTTGCCACTCCATTCTAGCCTGCATAATTTCTGTTGAGAAATCTGCTGACAGTCGTATGGGTACTCCTTTGTTTTTCTCTTGCTGCTTTTAATATTTTCTCTGTCTTTTGCTTTTGGCATTTTAATTATGATGTGTCTTGGTGTGGTCCTCTTTGGATTCCTTTTGCTTGGGGTTCTGTGCACTTCCTGGACTTGTAAGTCTATTTCTTTCACCAGATGGGGGAAATTTTTGGTCATTATTTCTTCAAATAGGTTTTCAGTATCTTTCTCTCTCTTCTTCTTCTGGAACCCCCATAATTCTGATGTTGATACACTTGTAGTTGTCACAGAGGCTCCTTATACTATCTTCATATTTTTTAATTCTTTTTACTTTTCTAGTTGAGTGTTTTTTGCTTCTTTATATTTCAAATCTTTAACTTGATTCTTGTGATCTTCTAGTATGCTGTTAATCTCTGTATAATATTTTTTATTTCAGTCAGTGTATGCTTAATTTCTAGTTGGTCCTTTTTCATGTGAGAGTCTTGCTAAATTTACCATCTTTCCTAGAAAATTCTTTAAAAACCTTATAACCGTGGTTTTGAACTCTATATACAGTCATTTGCTTTCACTTATTTCTTTCATTTGTGATCTGTTTCTTTGTCTCTGCATTTTGGCTGTTTCCCTGAGTTGATAGAATGACTTTGTGCACTAGGTGTTCATAGGACCCCAGTTACTGAGGTGGGCACTCTTGATGCACTCCTTTGCATGCTGTGTGCACAGTCTTGTTGTAGTTAAGCCTTGACTCTTGTTGGTATCACTGGGAGAAATTGACCTCCAGGCCAATTGATTGTGAGGATCAGCTATGTCTATGCTGGGAGAACTTCTGTGCTGGAGACACCCTTATGAGATAAGACTTGCGAAAGCCTCTGTTCTCAACGTGGATGGGGCAAAGTCTCAGGGTGGAGTAGACAGCATTGGTTTCCCATCAGCCATGCCCTAATAGGCTCCTGTGTCTCGGTGTCCCATGGTAATTGCTGCAAGCACCTCTGAGAGAAAGCCATCCTCAAGTTCCACCTGCTGCCAAACAGTCCCGTTTTTCCCCAAATGAGTCTGGGTCCCTAGAGTCTCATCTGAGACTGGAGTTCAGAGTAGTCAGGAGCTATTATCTCCCTCCTTCTTGAGAATGCCAGTTGCATACTCAGTTGCCCACCCTCTCAGCGCGCGCATCTCGTTACCTCTGCCTTCCATAGTTCCTCTGAGTCTCACTGTACTTTTCTCTTTCCTTACAATCCAGTTTCACCCAGTATAAGTCTGGGTCCCCAGAGTCTCGCCCAGAACTGGAGTTGAGCCTAGTCAGGAGCTTTTGTCTCCCTCCTACTTGAGAAAGACAGCCACACACTCAGTTGTCAGTCCTCTTTGCATGCACGTCTCAGTATCTCTGCCTTCTGCAGCTCCTCTGAGTCTCAATGTACTTTTCCCTTTCCTTCTACTTGTATAATTTCCACTCAGCCAGCCTTTCTGTGGTTCTGGATGATGTCCATTTTTTCTTTTAGTTGTAGTTTTGAAATTGTTGTGCGAGGGAACAGTTTAGGTACTTATCTATGCCACCATCTTGGTTTCTCTGTCTTCAGCCTTTAAACACCACTTTCCATTTTTAATGTCAGAAAGATCAATCTGCTCTGACCTTCCTGTTCCTTCCAACCTCCATCAGACACCTTTGGGGATTCTTAGAACAGCTCTGCAGGAGTGTCTGTGCATCCTCCTTCTCCCACCACAACAGAAGATGTGCATAGCTATGACATTTTTCTGGGCTCTAATTACATGACCTAATTCAGAAGGGATAAAATGAGTTATTCTGCAGGAGAAATTGGTGTGAAAGAGGGAAAGAGATAAATACAACTTAGTAACTAGTCTTCGCAAGGAACTTTACATGTGAGCCAGCACAGTCTCTATAACATAGTAGTGGCTTTACAATGAAAGAACCTTGGAAAATGCTGAGAGACCTGGGGTAGATAAGGAGATTAGGAGCAGAGTGTCAGGAACAGGAGTCACAGAAATGTTTGTGGATGGAAGGAAGAGGGCACCCACAGAGAACAGGAAAAAGAAGCAGATTGTAAAGGAACACCTAAGCTGCTGCCTCGTACAACAATTTCAAAATCACAACGAAAAGAGAGAACAGACACCATCCAGAACCACAGGAAAGCTGGCTGAGTGAAAATTCTAAAACTAGAAGTAAAGAGAGGGACTCGCTCAGAGGAGCTGTAAAAAGCTGAGGTATGGAGACACGCTTGTGGAGAGGATGGGTCATTACTCATCCTACTCCCATTTTCTATTAATCATTGATACACCTCAAAATTATAAACAGCTTCTGCTCAGGGTTGGATAAACACTTTCCCATGCTCACATAAGAGAATCTCATGCAAAAGCAAAGAGACAAGACCCAACTGGTTTGGCTCAGTGGTTGAGTGTCCACCTATGAAGCAAGAGGTCACCGGTTCAAATCCCAGCCAGGGCATCTGTCGTAGTTGTGGGCTCGATCCTCAGTAGGGGACATGCAGAAGGTAGCCAATGGAGGTTTCTTTCTCATTGATGTTTCCATCTTCCTACCCTCTCCCTTCCTCTCTTTCTAAAATTAATAAAAACGTATTTTAAAATAAATAGTCTCACCTTAAAAAAAAAACAAAGCAAAGATGGGTGTTCTTGCTAGTTCATACAGCCATTTCAGAGGGAAATGCATCTGACTTCTAGAGATTTTGAAACTTATTCATAGAGTAACAATAGAATATGCATTGACCTCTAGAGTCAAAGGATCCTAGACTAAACAACTGATTAACTCTGATTTTATCTAGAAGCAGGTTGACCCCCTGGTAAACCTGTACAGTGATTCTCTCCAATCCTTTGTTTCTGTGGCTTTACCCCTTTTTGTCATCTTCCTTTCAACCATTCTTTAAATGTCTAAAATATCCCACCATATCAGAACTTTGATCAATTCATTTTTTGCCCTTTTGGATCACATTATAACATCGGTCAGATAATACTACAAACTAATATGAGAGTCACTGGAATTCTTAAAACTTGGATATAATTGTTTTCTATATATTTCTTTTCTGGTTATAATAATTATAGACAGTACCTAAGTCTTCAGATGCAAGCAATATCACATTTGCTTTTCTCAAGATTGGTCCAAGTCCAGCATTATCTTCCAGATTCTCCCTTGGATGGTTCAAGGTCCCTTAGAATTTACAGTCTAGAAAGAAAGAATCTTGACTTCCTATCTGAGGAGGAACCCTGGTGTTAGTGTCAGTCCTTGGCCTTGGCTTTCTCTGCCTTACAGTGGTGCTTCTAACATATTTCATTCATCGGTTGTCCATGAAGCTTTGCTAAAGCACAGCCCAACTCCACTCCCTTCCATGATAAGCAATCTGGGCTCTAAACACCATCTCCATTAGTTACCAACCAGGTCAGAGGCCCAGGAGGTCATTCTTTGAGATCCTGCTGCCATAGAGGCATTATGCCAGTGTAGACCACTCACTCATCTATCCTTATGGAGCTTGCAACTGCTCCTCCTCTCCCAGGTGTCTTTTTACCCACTAAAACCAGAGTTCTGCTGTTACCTTAATAAGATTATAGAAACTCAGAGGCCTGTTTACTCTTGTTAGGGTAGGGATGGAGAGAGGAAGAGAAGGTTGATGAGCAATAAGGAACTCCTTCTACCTCTTCCCAATGAGGTACGAGCAGACAGAACTTCGTGCTACAGCAGTGAAAAGCAAAACCAAAGTTAAGTTTTAAGCAAGTCAATCCACACACAAACCAGGTGTATACATCCTACTGCCACAACTTTATAAAATTTCAGGTGAAATTTTAGTACGTGACTTTATAAAATATATATTCATTGCAGGAATTTAGAAAACACAGAGTATTAAAATAGTTATATGTGACTCTTATAATGTAATAAAATAAAAAGGCATGAATTAGTATAAAGATCAAAGTAAGCTTTTCCACTGAAGCCATGCTAAGAAGATGCCACTAAATAGCAAAAGGACTATGATTCATATATAGGTTTATAGTTCCTTATCCACAGTTTCTGACATCTAAACCAGAATCTTTTCTATAATTCATTTGGCATCAAAACCTGACCTGAACTGGAATGTGGCTATTTATGGTCTCTATTATCCCACTTAATATAAATATTCATATATTGCTATAGAAGTATTGATCATTATATGCTGCCCCAGATTGTACTGGAGGTATTCCACAGTATATATGTTACATTTTCAAAATTCAAATAATCCTGAGAAAAGGGATTGCAAACCTGAATTCCAGTCTTTGAGGAACAGGCTTTGTCAGGAGAAAGTAGTGCTAAGAACATGCATTTCTTCAAAATTTTAACCAGGTATTTTGTTTTAATATTGGGCCATTTCACAAGGCCTAAAATTTAAACCATTAAAAATACAAGATTTATGCACTGTAGACATTCTTATCTCATCTCTAAACTCCTTGCATCTGGGGAGTCTCGGGATGGAGTGAGATTCAGGAATGGAGAATGATGGGGTCTTGAAAGTCAGAGATGGAGGAGGGTTAAAGGCATCACTTGATTTTTTTAAGTTCAATAACACTTTTTTAATGGTCATAAAATAGATATGAATATCATTATAGCAGCCAGATGGCTATATCAAAATGTCATGAACCCCATGAGGAGAAAGAAAGAAATCTTTATAGCTACTAAAGGAGAAATTGTAGCTGTTTCCAGGAGATTGAAGATCCTGAGAGATAAATGGCACCCAGAAGTCTGGCCAATGAAACACCGTAAGTCCACAGGTCAGAACGGGAAAGCCACAGGCCTGCTTTGTTTAGATGGCTCCACATTGATCCTCACAGCCTTTGTTTTGTTTTATATAATGTGAATAGCTTATCACCATTAAAACTTGGAAATTTTCACATAAATATGTTGGTATCTGTTTTCTCTTGAAAAATTTAAGGACCTGCAACACTGGGCCCTCATTTGTGCTTC
>PVJN01039662.1:0-19690 GCA_004026805.1 Lasiurus borealis
GACCAGGCAGGCATGGGAGGGCAACTGGGGTGGGGGACTGGACTGGCAGGGGAGGAATTTGGGGGCAATAGGCCTGCATGTGAGGGCAGTTTTGGGGGACCAGGCCTATAGGAGAGGGCAGTTGGAGGTGACCAGGCCTCCAGGGGAGGGCATTTGGGAGCAATCAGGCCAGCAGGGGATGGCAGTTGAGGGCAATTAGACCAGCAGGGGAGCAGTTAGCCATTGATCAGGTTGGCAGGGGAGTGGTTAGGAGATGATCAGGCTGACAGGCAGAAGCGATGTGGGGCAATCAAGGAGGCAGGGAAGTAGTTGGGAGCCAGCAGTCCTGGATTGTGAGAGGGATGCCTGACTGCCAGCAGTTGCACATCCCCCAAGGGGTTCAGATTGGAGAGGGTACAGGCTAGACTGAGGGACATTCACCACCCCCAGTGCATGAATTTTGTGCACTGGGCCTCTAGTATAGTTATAAATGGGATTACTATAAATTTGTGGGTGTTTCTTTTTTTTGACAATGACACTTTCAATTATTAATGTTATGCTCATTTTTATATTGGGAATTCATGCTAAGAATTAGTAAAAAAAAAAAAAAATACAATTCTTCCCATCCACCCCTAGGAGCAATGCTTTAATCTCTTTGAGTACACTGTATAATTTTAGAGTTCGGATACAGATACTTTTTGGATCCCTAAAGCTTGCATTATACCAGCTGTTGCAAACACTGAGTAGCCAGATTATTATCATTTATGAATGCATAATAATCTGGCCACTCAGTGCATATCCTATATAATAAAATGCTAATATGCAAATTGTCCCCTGGACCAGGAGTTCGACCATTAGGCTGGCTGGCCAAGTACCCATGTCCTCTCCTTCTGGCCATGCTATCCAGACCCCACCCATGCACGAATACATGCTCTGGACTTCATACACGCACACACACACACACACACACACACACACACACACACACACACTGAGTGGCCAGATTATTATGTGTTCAGAGATAATAATAATCTGGCCACTCAGTGTATTTGCTCACTTCAATTCTGAAAGTAAATAGATTAGAGTAACTGTTGTACTTGTTTCTCTAGATGAGCTCTTGAAGATGATGGACTTGTATAGCTGTGAGCTCTACTTCATTATGTGCTAGGTATAGGCAGAAAACACTTAGCAAAGAGCCAACTTACTCTGTAAAATTTTTAATAGAGATAGAAGGTAAATAATTCATATGAGCAGTGGCCTTTCATCAACATCTACATTAAGTAGATTTAGGGTATAATTCTAGTATGGATACAAGTCTCTGTATTACCAGGTTTGTGATCCAATTACCTGAAGAGCCTCAATACCATTGCTTATTCATTGGATTCTGGGATGGGCTAGCTAAACAACTATTCATTAGTCCCTTCATTGCCCCAGGCCATCCGAAATGGTTTTATCACAGCAATAGTTTCTAGCTTGAGTTCAGCCAAAGGAAGGATTCATAGGTCAGGAAGTTTGCCCCAGAAATAACATGTAGCACAACTTTTTGGATTTGGATGTAAACTTCTGATATTTTTTCTTTGACCTTTTTAAATGCCCCTTTCCTACAGAAACATTTTCTTATAGTCGTTTTCTTTTCTCATACCATAGCCACGTTTCTAACACTAAAAGGAGCTGTACATTTGAAACCCAAGATCAGTTTCAACAAAAGTTTTAGCACATGTTGAGATAATAGCACAGATGTTAAAATCTTTTCTGACATGGAAATTGACTTTCTTTTTAACCTCAGCAGGACCAGACGGAGAAACCTCGATGTTCCTCCTTTCTCCTCTATGCAACAATGGCCACTCTTTTCCATCTCCCAGTGTTTCTGTGTGGTTTTTTTTTGGTGTCATATTTATCCCCTGTATATTGAGTCCTCAAGTGTAGCTACATATTATAGTCACCAGGGGCGTTTTTAAAGAATAGTATTTCCTGGGCCCTATCCCAGACCTATTTAATAAAAACTCTGGGGAAAGGGGGTCCCAGGCTGGATGTTTTAAAAGTCCTCTTAATTAATTGTAATGTGTACCAAACTTTGCAGGCCACCATCTTAGACAAAGCCAGATACTCATAAATATACCTAGATGCCTCCTTCTTACTGACCTCCTACCTCAAATTGGTCAACTATGACAAATTGGCTTCTAAATCATTCTCCATTTTATCTTTATTACCATTGCCTTAGAAGTTTCTTTGCTTGGACCTTGTGATCTTTGCTTTCTTCTGATCATTTCCCAGGTTTTTGTGGCCATGGCATGATCTAGAATATAAATCTAATCACATTTCTCATCCCTTTTATTAATTTTTTCATTGATTCATTAGCACTTTAGGACAAAATCATGGAAACTATTTTCTGACCACCTGTCTGTCTAGCTTCATGTTCTATCACTTTCCTATCTACTCCACTCTCCATAAAATTGAATGATAATTTCCTCAACCCTTCATGTCTTTGCTCTCTAACTCTCCATCTCCCTGCTCAGCTCTTAATCTGATAGCTGCAGTTCTCCCTCAGGCTGAGATAGGGTCCTTCTAGCTGCATGTGTTTCCTGTTCCCATTATATCTTGTGCCTAATTCCATTACACCTCACCATACTGATAAGACATAAAGTCCTATTCTGAGTAGGAGTTGTTCATATCAATTCCTATCATGTGCCCCCCACATAGTCAATGCTTGATAAATCAGAGGCCAATGCATGGAGGATGAATAAGTGAATGAGCACATAAAACTTTGTCCTGCTATCCATAGCATACTTTTCAAGTCAGTGCATGAATATCTGAAACTATATTGTTGGAGAAATATTAACAGCAAGATGGCAAGAGTCTTCTTGGTATACCTTTATGGAGGATATTAATAAGGATGTTTACTTGAGCTAAGGTAAAAATCCACAAACAGTTTATATACCATTTTATAAGACCTGTGTAGGGAAGGGAGGGAATAGGAAGTTTTATGATTAAAATCTTTGGCTCTTAAAAAATTAGCTATCTGATAGAAATTTATAGGTACTTTTGAAATGAATGAAGCTTGGGATGACAATGGTTTCTGTGTCCTCTTCTGGGTGAATGTCAATCAGGAAAGCTGGTTTTTCCATAGCCTTGGACTTCAAAGGCATTATAATGCCAAAGGTTGGTAAGTGGACAGCTCTCCATAGTCACTTTGAGTGTAAAGATTCTTTGAATTATTTGACATTGTACTGGGTAGGGGCTACAAGTATTCTGCCTAGGTCTATTGCTCTTGGGAGAAATCAGTCAAGTAGTTTGGCTTTTTGGTCATTTCTGCCTCCGCGACAAGACAAGGGATGCCACACTTTCTTTGCCATTGCTAGTGTAGCAGAAGCTCCTCCTTGCCACCAGGAATTGGAATAATAGGATAAGCATTGTCAGATGCCTGGCTTAGCATTTGACAACAAGAAGCCTGACTCAGGTTTCCCTTTCCCAGTCAGGAGATTTACTTACTCGTTAAAATAAGTGACCCAGGATTGTCTGGATGATTTAGGTGTCAGTATTTGATAGGAAGCAGCATTCAGTGTAGGAACAAAACAAAATGTGGTGTCATTTTCCCCAGATGTTTTGAAAACAAATGTTTTTCGGGCTTAAATAGAATCCTGTTAGGGAAAGAATTAACCTCAATAACTACAAACAATCATTTGCTGTCTTAGGAAAAGATATATTTCTTTTTGGGAAAGAAGGTATATTTATCATTACTCTGTATGGCTTCCAGATGTTGGACCTGCCATTTTCATTTTTCAGGATATGGTCTGCAAAGTTAATAGAAACATGGAATTGGAGGGGAAATGCTAAATGAGGTTTTCGGGGCTAATAGTTCCCCTACTTCAGGAACTATTTCTATTTCCTCTGAAGCTTGGTCAGGAGGCTGAACTGTTTTATCAGAAACCCTTTCAGTGATGGAGCAGTCACTGCTTTGGAGTTCACACATTTTACTGTGGCTCAGCTTTAACTGTTAGAAAGTTCTTTCTTACAATATAATGACAGATAGAAAAATGTAAATAGCTTAGCCCATATTTTGATTGCTTTTGGCCATACAGCTATGTCACCTGTAGAAGGAAGAGCCACTTCCCATAGTCAAGAGTTCTTTGGAGCAGGAAAGGATGTCTTGCAGAGGCATGTCTATGCATGAGGGGGTTAAACATCTTCCTCCTCTCCCCAAGGCCTGGGCCATAATGTCTGGAGGCAGTAAGAGACTTTCCAATGGGAAAGGTGAGGTGCCCCTGGCCATGGGACTGAGGCAGGAAAGCAGCTTCTTTAGATGGTTCATCTTAGTTATGATGGTCCTGAGACTGGCTAGGTGGTTTTAATTTATCTGTACAGTATTTCTCTTCCATTGTATTGAATCATCACTACAGCTTTATTGAGAATTATGTAGCATGTACAGTTATACTGCAAAGTGAGAGAAAGAATAATGTCCTTCAGTGAGGGAAGAGAGAATATTTCTCTCTCTGAATGGCAGTGTGCTCTCCTTCTTATGCTCTAATTTTAGATTTTAATGTAATGCCCTTTTACATATTTGGAAACCTTTCCCATGTTCACTCACTCCTTCTCTTTCCAAATCACTTTGAAGCAGGAAATCTAATTCTGTTTCTCCACTAGCATTTCCTAGGCTGTGATTTTGAGGTTCTTTTTTCAGCCCAGATCGCTGGTGTCTTGATGCATGGTAGATTGACTATGTCCCACATAAAAAGTAGCCAGGCCCTGGCTGGTGTGGCTCTTATGGTTGAGCATCATCCCATGTACCTATAGGTTGCCTGTTGGATTCCTGGTCAGGGCTCATGCCTGGCTTGCAGGCTTGATTCCCATTGTGGGAACATGCAGGAGGCAGCTGATCAGTCTCTCACATTGATGTTTTTTTCTCTCCTACTTCCTCCTTCATCTTTAATATTAATAATAATATTTTTTAAAATAACAGCACTCATTTATCCCCCAAAATAAAGAGAAGCAATATGCCAATAAAAATAATGTCAAAATTCCAATTTAACTCCTCAATTTCTGCTAGAGTTAATGCCCTGAGTGATTTAGGTGCTGCCACAGGTAAACTGGAAAGTGACGCTGCTAAGAAATTTTCATGAGAGCCATGCGAGTTGAAGATTCTTGGGGGCTATATTCTAAAGCATTTTTCCCCCTACTTTATGTTGTCAGTGAAGTATTGGCAGCTTTAGGACTTTTATTTCCAATAATTCTTGGTTTGAAAACTTTTATCCACTTCTCTGTATAATTACATTGCTCATGCATAAAAGAATAAAATAAAAATTAAACTTATTGAACACACAAGAGCCTTGTCAAGGCGTATTGATAACATGGTTGAAATTATCTTTGTTAAATCACAAAACCTTTGTTTTTCTTGGAAAAGCTGCTGGAGTTTTATTTTGGCATCTAGGCATCTAGTGGCAGGTCTGAAAAATGCACCTAAAGGATTTCAAAGGAAAATGAATGAATGCTTCAAACCTAGAGGAAATTTCTCAAACGTGTTAGGAAAGAGGGACCAATAAAGTATAGTTTCTCTTGTTAAAAAGAGAGGGGAATTGGGACCCACAATAAATGTGGCCAGGTTTATAGTCGCATTTATGACATAAACCTCAGCAAGCTTAGAGCGTGCAGCGAATAGATGGGGTGAGGCAATGGACATGTCTGTACTATATGACACAGAGCAACCAGGCAAACACTTGCAGGCCTATCACCTTTGCTCCTGAACAGAATTGATGTCACAGATGGAAAAACTGTTTGGAGGTTTCAACCCCATTCCACTGATTGTGTTACCCATAATAAAACTCCTCTGGCAGTGGCTGCAGCCTGGGTTTGTTCTGGAAAAACAAAAATTAGATCAACAGTTTGCCTGGGAAAGGCTGATGGGGTTCTGAACTAACCAGGACCACTCATTCATCACTCTTCACCGTAAGTCAGCAACATGATTTTCCCTAAGCTGAAAGGCAAGTAAATATAGTAGTCAGAGTTCAGAGTTCTTGTTGTTGGGGATTAGATAATAAAGGTTATGTTCATTTCAGGTTTAATTCCTCTGGGACTAGACAACATTGAAAAGAGGATTCTCTCATTTTCCTTTCAGGACATAGTTTTGGAGCTCTGATGAAACAGGGCATCCTGAGTAATGTTAACTAAGTACAATTGCTAGATTTGTTGTTTTATTATGACACTGGAAAAAAAAAACAAGAGAGAAAGGTGTTTGGTAATGAAGATATTATTGTTCCCTTCCTTTGTCCAGTCTTAAACTATGGAATATTTAGAATTCTTAAACACAGCCTCTAATGTTGCAGTGCTGTATTTTACACAATAGCCTTTTATGTCTCTCCCAAAAGGCTGGAGTAGGAGATCCAGACACTAGTCCATACCCCAAATATGTGAAGATAAATGAGCACAGACTTTTGAAAGCACACATCTGTAGATTTGTTTGGTTTGCCTTTATGGGGTCACTGATGACACTAGTGAGAAATAATTTATTGGGTGATTCTAAGAGAAATTTCAATGTTGTGTTGACTTCATCAGAACATGCCAATGGGAGAATAAATATAAACCATTAATATTTATTGCATGCTTTTTATGTGCTAAACAATGAGCTAAGTATTGGGTACAATGTTGAATGCTAATGAAGTTGTAGAAAAAGGGGGCAAAATTCAGTAAATAGATCTTCCATTGGGAATAATGGAATAAATTAAAAAATAAACATTATGTTATATGTGGCAATATAGGGATGTTTGCCTTTCTTTTGATGTGATGGAGCACTCACTCTTTTTATGACTTTTTTCAGTATTTTTATGACTTTTTTATTTGTGACATTTAGACCTCTTCTAAAGAGAGGACACCTTATCCAGGATATAATGCAAACATTCTTTTCAGAGAATGAAAATCAGGCAGTTCCTTTTTGTATTGTTTATAGATTATGAGCCTTTTCACTTCTGGAAGAATGTGCAAGTAATTTTTTTCCAGGGCTACTTTAAAAATTAGCTTAATTTTAAAAATTATCTTACAGGAAAATGGTTGTGTGTGTGTGAGTGCGCACACGTGTGTGTGTGTTTAGTTTTATGAATTTTAACCACTGCCACAATTAGGATACAGAAAAGTCATCATCCCCATAGCTAATAATTTTTCTCCTGTTTGTTTTCTGCAAAAAGTTCTGTTTGATCCTTAGTAACTAACTTCTTCAAATATTCAGTCCTCATGTGAGAGGGACTTCACTTTGCCAGCACCACCTGGCACGAGCCAGTAGATTGCTTGGACTTACAATGAATGGGACTTCTTCCTTCCATCTATACCAAGCACTCCATGAGCTGACACCTAGGAGTCACACATCATTACTCATCATTACTAATCACTGCTCACCACCTTTCAACTTCCCTCAGTGTCTCCTGACAGTATCTTCAGGAAAACTGTCAGGCTGAAAGGAACCTGAAACACCTGGTGAAATGTGATAACCTTTGTGATACTGTAGGCTGAGGAAATTGGGGAACATCTTCTTTTATATGGAGACCTGGGATTTGAACTAAGAATCTGGAGCTGGTACAATGGATGCCAGTGGGTACCGGTGGTGGCCAATGGATACCACTGTTAAAATTACAAAACTTAATTTACTTTAGGAAACTTAATAATTCTGACAAAAGGTTTCTAAATCTCTGATAAGTTCCATTACCAAGAAATAACTATTAATAATTTGTGTAATTCTTTATATACATATATAATGTGTTTGAATACCTAAATATCACCAAATCTAATGCAGTTATCACTTGCTCAATAAAAGATTAAAGTAAAACTTTAACAGCTTGATTATTTAAGGGAGATAGTATAATCAGTATCTAATGGTGCTATCCTATCTATTAAAAGAATAATATGCAAATTAACCATCACTCTGCTACACCCACAAGCCATGATCACAAGCCATGCCAATAAGCCAATCAGGAGTGAGTATGCAAATTAACCCCAATCAATACGGCTGCAGCCACAGAGTGAGTAAGAGAGAGGCTTGGGTTTCCCTGACGATGGAGGAAGCCAAGCTTTCCACATACCTTGGTGGGCCCAGGCCTCCACTCAAGGCTACAAAGTTTCAATTATAGAAGATAAATAAATCCCAACAAACATGGTGGCAGCCATGGAGCCAGAGAGAGCAGGAGGCTAGGGTTGCCCCCAGTGATGGAGGAAGCCAAACTTCTGCAGCCCTAGCCTGTCTTTGCTTCTGCTTAAGGCTATAAAGTTTCAATTATAGAAGATAAATAAATACCAACAGAAATGGTTGCCACCACTAGCGAGCAGGAGGCTTGGCTCTGCTCCAGGCAACACAATTTCAATTATAGAAGATAAATAAATCACAAATACCAGGGCCTCTGCTTGGGTCACTGGGGTGTGTGGTCAGTGTGCAAACCACCACAGGCCCCTTGCCCAGGCTGCCCCATGCCCCAAAGGAACCCCTACCCTGATCCAGGACACCCTTCAGAGCAAACCTGCTGGTCTCCACCTAGGCCTCTATCCTATCTAATAAAAGAGTAATATGCAGATTGATCATCACTCTAACATATAAGATGGCTGCCCCCATGTGTACTCAAGATGACCACCACAAGATGGCCAGCATGGGAGGGCAGTTAGGGGGACCCAGGCCTGCAGGGGAAGGCAATTGTAGATGACCAGGCCTGCAGGGGAGGACAGTTAGAGGTGATCAGGCCTGCAGGAGAGGGCAGTTAGGGGTGATCAGGCCTGCAGGGGAGAGCTGTTAGGGGCAAAGAGGCTGGCAAGGGAGCAGTTAGGCATCAATAAGGCTGGCAGAGGTGTGGTTAGAGGGTTATCAGGCTGGTAGGCAGAAATGGTTAAGGGCAATAAGGAAGGAAGGCAGGCAAGCAGTTGGCAGTCAACATTCACTGGATTGTGAGAGGGATATCTGACTGCCCATTTGGCTTACTGGAATCGAGCCTAAAAGGGCAGTCAGACATCCCTTGAGGAGTCCCAGATTGGAGAGGGTACAGGCTGGGCTGAGGGGCACACCTCCCCGTGCATGAATTTCATGCACTGGGCCTCTAGTTTAATTTATAATTTAGTTAAGATACATGTTTAACTGATATAAAATAACACTATAAAGAAATATATAACAAAAGCATAATATGCAAATTAGACTGGACAGCTGAATGACCTTCCAGACATCAGTCTGGATGTCCTTCCAGATGAAGCTGCAGTGGTGGGGGCTAAGGCAGAAGTGGTTAGGGGCAATTTGGCAGGGACGCAGAGTTGTTAGGTGCGATGAGGCAGGCAGGCAGAGTGAGTGGTTAGGAGTGATAAGGCAGGCAGGTGAGTAGTTAGGGGTGATCACACAGGTGAGTAGTTGGTGTGATCAGGCAGGCAGGTGAGTGGTTAGGGACTATCAGGCAGGCAGGAAGGCAAGCGGTCAGGAGCCAGCAGTTCCAGATTGAGAGAGGGATGTCTGACTGGGATCAGGCCTAAATTGTCACAGACATCCCCTGAGGGGTCCTGGATTGGTAAAGGGTATAGGTTGGACTGCCTGCCTGCCACATAACTCCTAACCACATACCCTGCACCGCCATGCAAGAATTTCATGCGATAGACCTCTAGTATTTTCTAAAATGGTTTAAACTATTATTTTTAAAATTTACTAAGCTTTCTATGTACCTTTTTTTTTTCAAAGTTCTCCACATCAAACAAGTGAATATTCTTTTATTATAATCAAACATATGAGATACAATTTCATTATTATTATTTTCTTGGAGCCATCTTTCTGGGTATCCTGTTTTCTTGCTTTTATCTAGTTGGGTTACTTTTCAGTCTAGAAACACACCTGACACTTTGCCAAGTCTTCAGTGCTGGGTACTCTGATTCTTGGATTCTTATGTCTATCTCTTCTTTGGTTATTTCCATTAATTCATTCAAGGACTTTCTGGTTGTCCTTGTGCAAGTCAACTTACTTTTCTCATTCTCAGCTTCTTCACCAGTGAATTGAGAGCAATGTTTCCATGCTTTGTCTCATAGTTTCTTTATGAAGGGCAATGAGGTAATGTCTTTGTTATACTTTGTAACTTTAGTTCAGTATAAAATTATGTAATTACATGAGAGAATTAAGAAGATTATATCAGGAATGAGAATCTATTAACAGGATCCGATGACCTTCTACGTGGAATCTCTTTGGAGCAGAAATAAAACTTCTGGGTAAGAGGCAGTACAATTGAGTGCTGGGGAACTAAACTGAATTTGATCTGAGTCTTCATCCTAGATCTACCACTGCTATAGCTGTGTAACTTTGGATGAACCACTAGGTTCTCTGGGCTTAAATTTGCTCATCTGTAAAATGGGATAAGAAGAGGGCTCTCTATATGCCTTCTGGCATTAAAATTCTATGGCACCAGCCACCTCTAATTCAGAGAAAGGCAGTATATTTTAGACTGGATATACAATACAAATTATTGCCAAGGTAGTGAGACAGTTAAATTAATCTATGGCAACGAAGTCAAATAACCCTCAATAATGGAGCTCTCAGATTTCATTTTCTTCCTCTGAGTCCTCAGAAATGCTGCCCTTCATAACCAAGGTGGTGGACCTGCACCGTCACTCCTTGCCTGGCTGCCTCTTGGGGGTGATGTCCAGACACGTTGGCCTCCAGACAGCAAGCTTCCCCTGTGTATCTGTGTTTGGGGCCACCCGCGGCACATCTGTCCACCTCATTCCCTCATTGCAGTCACTAGAGTAGAGGAGATTAACTTTCTGAAAATGAAAAGAACCCAGAGAAGACAAGCTGCTTATCAAATATGCACATTTCAGATGGAACTTCACACTCAGTAGAAAGATGTTAGATTGCTGTTAGCTCTCTGGAGCGCTTCTGACAATGTGTTATCAGGTCATGTTTGCATGACAGAGGCAGCCCAAGCAGGAAACATTAAGTCATATGACTTCTAAGACGGAATCAATCAAGTGAGCAGTACAGCTCCTGAAAACTAATTTCACCTTCATAAGGTCTGGTTATCTGTGCAGCAGACATGAGATTTGTCAGCCCCATTTCAGTCTGACCAGGTTCAGCACTGCATCAGGAATTTTAATGAACCGACACTGTAATATGTATGAAAGATGACACTGAGATGAATTCATGAAAAACCAAGTCCCCATGAAATATGAACAATTACTTGCAGGATTCTCTGCCTTCTTAGCTCATTTGAAATGTCCATTTCAAAGGCTTTTGTCTTTCTGTGGTTCATTTGCAAATTTGTGTGCTGATTTTCATCATATTTAACCAGTTTAAAAATCAAAGAAGCTACTCACAATCAAATAGTTCAGTGAGCTTTGGTTTGATGGGGGCAGAGCCCAGGCTAGCCGGAGCTTTAAATCTTCACTTAGCTACAGATGTCCAGATTACTCCTGTGGGTAAGAAGGGTCTTGAAAAGACTGGATGCTTATGCTGATCAGGTCCTGCCATTCAGTGTGATCCTAAGCAAGGTCCTAATTTGTGGTCCTAATGACATCAGACTTTGGTAATAAAAAACATATATTAGTTTTCAGCTTCGAAACAGCACTATTGGGTTTAGTCTTATTTTAGAAACTTAAAATTTGTCAGTAGATACATGTTAAAATTACAAATAGCCTTTTGCAGAATATTTTGGCTAGTTTTATTGTATATGACATCCCAATCCATTCTTAAATTCTGTATCCTTTTCATGAATTCCATCACTGCTGTGGATATGCATTTTATATGCTGACTATATAAGTTAGGATGCTTCATATACTATTGACCACAATTCTTTTCTTGCTCTCAGAGGTTATAGGCCATATATTTCCATACTCATTTACCCCTCCTCTCACTTCAAGTTCTCCTCCCTTGATCCCTACTTTATAGACATACCAACCCTCCTTCCCACCCTACCCGAGCTCAAAGACAAGGTCAATCTCTTTCTTGCATCTATTTTTTCTATTTCTTTATCTTAAATATAAGATATTTCATACATAGGTAATTTACAGAAAATTCATAGGTAATTTAAATAAGATTTATGTGTTTACTATAGACGTAACTTCAACACATTTTAGTATTTTGTCATTTCTGACTCAGATCTTTTAATCAAATAAACAATAACATTCATGACATGTACAGTAGAAAAGCCTATGTTCTCTCCAATCTTTTCTTACTTCTCCCACACAGGTCATTTCTATCCTGGCCAATAAAATTCCCAATACATGCTTTATCTGAAATGAAATGTTTGATTTTCATTAAACAACATACAATACTGTTTTCATGTTATACATATGATTCTAATACATACTTTTGTAACTTGATTTTTTTACTATTATATTTATGATACTGCATCTTGTTGTATATAAGCTTTATGTTATTCATCTTTTTTATTGAATAATATTTTTATAATATGAATAGTCTACAATTACTTAACCAATTTCTATTTGGAGGAAAATGTGTTTTTATTTCAATATTCATTAGAAACAACGTTGCAGTGAGTATTCTTTAACAGATGCAGAACACCTCCATGGTGTGCAAATAGAAGTGTAAGAACTGGGCTGACAGTCATGCACACCTTCCAGTTTCAGTAGATTATTGTCTAATAAGAATATTTTACCATTTAATTTTAGACTATTTGAGTGAAAGAGAAGTTAGTTTCCCCCATGCTTAAGAAAAATGAGTATTTGTTTAATTACTTAAGGAATATTTACTAGCAGCTCCCATGAGCCAGGCAGTGTTCTACGTGCTAAAGATGTAGCAAGGAAAATAAAAAAGGTTGATGCCTATAATTATTTTTTTTCCATCATGCCTGACCCATCCCCAAACAACTGCTTTCTGTTATAGTGTTTAGTAAAGCTATTTTTAAATAAATAGAATCATCTATAGCAAGTATACTTTTTGTACCTGACTTCTGGTTACAACATAATCATTTTAAAATTAATTCAACAAACATTTTTATGTTTTTATTTCTGAATAATATTTTATTTTATGGATACCAAATCCATCTATTCATCTGTATCCAGACCTCAGTTTCCTTACCTATAAACTACAGATTTAATAATGCCTCCCTCCTTAGAATTTATAAACAGAAGACAAGGAAGTTTGTGTAGAGTATCTAGTTCAGTATCTTCCATGTGAAATATACACAATTTTTATTTGTCCCCTTCTTCTTCTCAGTTAAGTCCTTCCCCACTTTTTTTCTGCTCTACCTTTTCATCCTCCTCCCTCATTTTACTTAAGCTCTTCTTTCCCCCTCCTCTTTTCTTCTTTCTACTCCTATTCTTTTTCTTTCCTCTTTTAGTCCTTAAGGTCCTCTTCATATAAAATTAAATTAGATTACACAAGTCATGTATGTATATTTCCTTTTTGTAATTCAGCCCTACTTTATAATACTTATTCAAATCTTAATCATCTATTCAACTTAAATTATATCACTTCTATGAGTATAGCTCGATATGATTCTCATCTCCAAAATGTTTTAGCATCTTGTTGGTGCCTTATCCTATGTCATCTAATAGTATTGTATTTTGACTATACAGATCTTATTTTTATATGCAATCCATTTAAAGTCTGGCCCACGACTTAATTGGCATTTAGCATTTGCCTTGATCTTATAATTTCTTGGTACTATAATTAATGAATTAATAGACAAACAAAATGTATGTTTATAAAAGAATTCTTTTCATAGCAAATTTAAGCCTATTTATTTATCATTTTAACTAATTATTTTTTTTCAAGGACATAAAAAGATTCTTGATAATTATTTTTTCTTCTTCAAATTTTGGATTAGTACTAGCCATAAAAATGATGAGCTCTAAGAAGGTATGGATCATTTCTTGGTTTGTTCTCTGATGTAGCTCAAGGATATTTTAGTAAATGTTGTTGCCTGAATGAATAACATAAAAAGTTACTCTTATATTTATATCTATATTTTATATAGGAACTGTCCCTATTAGTTAATAATCAGGAGGTATTTTACATGAGAAATGAAATAGACACAAAATTCATTGCAAGTGTAACAGAACTACTATGAAGAATATCACTGACATAGATATAGTGTTCTAGAAGTCATCAGTCATAAATATCCTGAAAACACATTGCTATCACTGGTAATGAACAAATAGAAAATGAAATTAAGAGAATAATTACATTTATAATATCAATAAAATATGTTTAGCAAAATTTTAATAAATAGCTAGGAGATTTTTACACTACAAAACATCATTGAAAGAAATGAAAGAAAACCTACATGGAAAGATTTTTCATGTTCATGGATTGGAAGACTTTTGTTTATAACAGGACAATACTTGCTAAATTATACAAAGTTAATACAGACCTCTACCTAAATTTTAGCTGCAGTTTTTTCAGAAATTGACAAGTTGATCCTAAAATTCACATGGAAATTTAAAGAACCCAGAATAGCCAAAACAATCTTAAAGAAGAGAAAAAACTTGAAGGAGTCAAATTGTCCTATTCAAAACTTACTAAGAAGTGAGTGTAATCAAGATGGCGTGGTACTGGCATAAGGATATACATATTCATCAGTGGAAAAGAATTGAGAGTCCAGAAATAATCTCATATATTTATGCTTAATTATTGTTGTTGTGTGTGTGTATGTATGTGTGCGCATGTGTTTATGAGTGACAGGACAATTCAATGGTAAAGAAAAGTCTTTTCAATCAATGGTGCTGGAACAAGTGGATAATCACATGCAAAAGACTGACATTGAACTCCTACTTCATACTATAAACAAAAACTAACTGAAAATGAGTCATAGACCTAAATGTTAGAGCTAAAACTATGAACTTTTTAGAAGAAAACATGGGCAGAAATCTTCATGAATTTGAATTAGTCAGTGGTGTATTACATACAACACCAAAAACACAAGCACTAAAAGAAAAAATAGATACATTGGACATCTTCAAGTCCAAGAAGATTTTCAGAAAATCTTCTGAAAAATCTTTCTTTTCTTTCAGAAAAGAAAAATGGCAACCTAATGAATGGGATAAAATATTTGCAAATTATATGTACTTGATAAAGAATGTATAGCTGGAATTTATAAAGAACTTGAACAACTCAATAATAAAAAGAATCAAATTTGAAAACAGTAAAAGGATTGGGGTAGATATTTATTCAAAGAAAATATACAAATAACCAATATGCTCATGAAAAGATGATCAACATTATTAGTGCATTAGGAAAATATAAATTAGACTTATTATGAGGTAATACTTCATAATCTCTAGATTTTCTAGAAAACAAACAGAAAATAACCAGTGTTAGTGAGTATATGGAGAAATAGGAAACATTATGCATTGTTGGTCATATTTTAAAATGATGCATCTACTTTGAAAAAGAATTTTGCAGTTCCTCAAATTGTTAAACATGAAATTAGCATGTGATTCAACAGTTCCATTCTCAAGAGCAATAAACACATAGATCCTTACAAAAATGTGTACATGAATGTTTCTAACATTGTTATTTACCATAACCAAAAAGTTGAAACAACCCAAATGTTCCCCAACTGATAAAATGATAAATAAAATGGGGTGTCTATTATAATACAAGTGTAATATGCTAATTGGACCAGACGTCCTTCTGGCTGTCCTTCTGGGCAAAGCCGGGGCTGCAGCTGTGGGATGGAGGCAGCCACCACGGCTGCAAGGGATGGATCCAGGCACCCGCTACAACTGCAAAGGCCTACTCTTACATGAATTTCATGAATCTGGCCTCTAATATCCATATAACGGCACATTATTTGGTTTTAAAACTGAATAAGGTACTGATTTATGCTATGGCATAAACCTTGAAAATATTAACTAAAAATCAGACATAAAAAGCCACATATTTTATGATTTCATTTGCATGAAATGTCCAGAATAGTCAAATACAGGAAGACAGAAAAGAGATTAGAAATTGCAGCCACTGAGAGGATGAGGGAATGGGGAGTGACTGACTTCTAATGGGTCCAGGGTTTCCATCTGAGGTGATGAAAATATTCTAAATCACACAGTGGTGATGATCATAGACTTCTATGATTATACTAAGCTAGAGGCCTGGTGCATGAAATTTGTGTACAGGGGAGGAGATCCCTCAGCCCAGCCGGCACCCTCTTGCAGTCTGGGACTGCTGGCTTGCCTGCCTGCCTGATCACCCATAACCACTCTGCCTGCATGATCCCCCCTAACTGCCTCTGCCTGCCTGCCTGCCTGATTGCCTCTAACCATTTCTGCCTCAGCCTCCACACCCAGGACTCAGGCTTCCATCATGTGGCTGGCCACAGGCAATTGGGCCCCAGGCTTCCCTCCCTCTGGCTCGCAGCAGGCACCCAGGACCTGGGTGGCTTCGCCCAAGCCCCAACTTTGTTAGGAAGGAGGTCCAGAACAACATCAGGAAGACATCTGGTCTATCCGGTCTAATTAGCATATTTTTCTTTTATTAGTATAGATACCACTGAATTTTCTACTTTAACATTGTGAATTTTATGTTGTTTTAACTGTATTTTAATAGACATATTTTTGGCTGATGCTTTTACTATAAAATAAAGCACATATTCATTATTTATAAAGAGATCAGTTATTTAGCTTATATACATTAAAAAAAAAATAGACCACAGCAGAGCAACGAACTTGCCCTCATTACCCCCTACTTCTTTAGTGAAGCATGACCTGATGACAAGTGGCAGGCAGCCTTCTGGGCTGAATATACATTCAACATTTAAGTGACAACTATATTATGTTCAGTAATATGGCTAACCTTCAAGACAATTTAATTGTACTTTTAAATGACAGTCTACCCATAGTTTCATCTTCACAAAGATAGCTGTAATGTCTTTATCAATATTCATTAAATAAAAATAGTGTTGCATGCCTTTGCGTGTTTGCCAATATCATGCTTCCTTTTGGGGTCTCCTTGTGGGACTCTGGTGGGGATATCCCTTTTAACAAATGATTATCAAGTGTGTGAATGGAAACCTTATCCTTTTTGTGACTTTCAGAAATATAATGTGGGCTGATGCAAAGCTACATTTTCCTCTTCTCCTTGACTGTGAGTTATACCATCCAAGAGAGTACAATCACTTCTGCCCTTGGTTCAGTGGATGCTTCCGACAGAAAAACCAACAATGGGCTTCATGATATGTTTACTTAGACTTATTTTTTAAGTGAGAAATACCATGGTTTGAATGGAAACAGGCTTCTTTCATGGAAGAAATTACACTGACAGAGCATATCAAGATTCTTGGGGGAACTCTGGTTCTATTAAAATTTTTTTCTTAGTCATAAAGTCTTTAAATATTGGGTTTATCCAATTAATATTGAATTTCATATCTAAAGCTTTGGCAGAAAAAAACTAATAGGTTTCCCAGACCTCAACAGTATGTCTCCAAAATGTCTGGGATGAAAAAAAAAAGAGTGAAAAAGTTTTATATATTCAAGGGTCACACGCTTTCTTTCCACTTGTATTGTTTTTCTATTGCTGCATAACAAATTACTGCAAATTTAGTGGCTTAAAGCAACAGAAATGTATTACCTCACATTTTTTGGAATTTAAATATCTGATATGGTGTGACTAGACTCCCTGTTCCGGGTCTCACCAAGTTGTGATTGTCAGGCAGGTCATCAGTTTTCCTCTGGGCTTGGAAGTCTTCTTTCAAACTTACTGGCATCAGCAGTATTCATTGCCATGTGGTTGCAGGACGCTAGGTGCCCATTTTTTTTTTTCTTCTGGCTGTTGGCTGGAAACTATGTGCAGTTCTTTTCCATGTGACCCCCATAGACAGTTCACTCATAGATGTTAGCACTTTCTGGGCCAGTGGGAGCACATCTCTCTGACCTTCTTTTCTGTGACCAGCTGGAGAATAATCTTTTATCTCTTAAAGGGCTCATGTGTGTGATTGAGTCAGGCTCATCTGGATAATCCCCTTATTTTTTTAAAATAATATATATACTAGAGGCCAGGTGAATGAATTCACACATGGGTGGGATCTGGTGGGCCCACCCCAATGGGTGCCGATCAGACCAGGCGGGCAGGGAGGAGGGGCTGTAGGAGATCAGCCAGCCCTGTCCCCAGAGTTAGAGACTGATCAGGTGTGGGGCTGGCTGGGTGGAGGGGCCACAGGTGGTTGGCCGCTGGCCCTACCCTCGATCAGGCTGGTTGGCTAACTGCAGTGAGCATCATAGCGACCAATTGTTCCTTCTGGTGAATATATATATATATATATATTACACACACACACACACACACACACACTCATATAACTAATTTCAGAGTGGAAAGGAGAGGTAGAGAGAGATAAAAGATTTAGATATATAATTGATTTCAGAGAGGAAGGAACAGGTAGAGAGATATAGAAACACTAATGATGAGAGAGAATCATTGATTGGCTACCTGCACTCCTCCCCCTCCACTGGGGATAGAACCCTTAACCCTGGCATGTGTTCTGACTGGGAATTGAACTGTGATCTCCTGGTTCATAGGTCAACACTCAACCATTGAGCCATTCTGGCTGGCCATCTCCTTATTGTGACATAACCAATTATAAAGTAAAATCCAATATTCTCTCAGTCCTAAGGATTCTGAAGGTCATGTACACCAGAGACAGGGAGGATCTTACAAGCCAGTTTAGAATTCTGTCTACCATACCATGCTTCTCATTTTTTAAAAAAATGAGAAAATATTTAACATCAAACAAAGGCTTTGGGGTGATGGTCAACTGAATATCTATGTTTTGTGTGTATTAAAGTCCCAAGATTGGGGCCTGGAAAGGGAGGCTTAGGTGAAAGATGAGAAAGTCACAACAACCCTGTTTTAATCACATGTAAAAATAGATTTAGTTCTATTTGTATCTGCCTTTAAGTTATATCTGAATCTGTGTCATTTCTGAAATAAAGAAAATCATAGGCATTTAATTATCTTTGCTTTAAAAGGATACATATGTTTTCATAACTGACAGTTGTTGAATCAGGAATTTAGATAACTTCTTCACTATTAAAAGTTTTACTTCCTTTTCTCCTTTTAAGTAGTCTTTGAAAGTATGTACTAACTAGAGGCCCGGTACATGAAATTTGTGTGTGCATGTGCGCATGCACGTGTGTGTGTGTGTGTGTGTGTGTGTGTGTGTGTGTGTCCCGCAATCCAGCCTGCACCTTCAATCTGGGACTCCTCTCACAATCCAGGACTGCTAGCTCCCAACTGCTTGCCTGCCTGCCTGTCTGATTGCCCCTAACTGCTTCTGCCTGCCAGCCTGATCACCCCCTAACCACTCCCCTGTCAGCCTGATTGATGACTAGCTGCTCCTGTCCCAGCCCAATTGCCCCTAACCACACCCCCCTGCTAGCCTGGTCACCTTCAACTGCCCTTCCCTGCTGGCCCAGTCACTCTGAACTTCCCTCCCTTGCCAACCTGGTTGCCCTTAATTGCCCTCCCATGCCAGCCAAATTGCCCCTAATTTCCCTCCCCTCCTGGCCTGGTCACCCCTAATTGTCCTACCCTGTAGTCCTAGTCACCCCCAATTTGCAGAGCTGGTCCCCCCAACTGCTCTCTCCTATAGGCCTGGTCCCCCCCAGCTGCCCTCCCCTGCAGGCCTAGCCTAGTCCCCCCCCAACTGCCCTTCCCTGCAGGTCTGATCACCCCCAACTGCCCTCCCTTGCAGGACTGGTCCCTCCCAACTGCCCTCTCCTGCTGACCTGATCGCTTACAACTGCCCTCCCCTGTCGGCCATAT
>PVJN01039663.1:0-19689 GCA_004026805.1 Lasiurus borealis
GGATGCAAAGTGGCCTCAGGACCCCAGCCCCTGCCTCCCTCTGTCCATCGAACCCCCTGCCTCTGGGCTCAGTCCTTAAACCAGGGGCTCCCTGCACCCCAAAGCCTGGGCTGTGTGGTCACACACAGTCTCCTTCAGCAGGACGGGGGTAAAGGCTACAGAGAATGAATTAAAATGGCTGCACATGAACTTGGAGCTTCCACCTGCCTTTCCTGTAGCAAATCCTGGCTTCCCACTACAGCCCCAGGAGGTGAGGACTGTCACCAGTGAGTGCTCCATCAGTGAGTGCTCCATCAGTGAGTGTTCCATCCACCCCATTTTATAGAGGAGCAAACGGAGGCTCCAAGGGGCTAACTAGTTCAATGACAGAGGACCAGTGAAGTCCAGACAACCGGCCCCAGAGGCCCCGCCTCACCAGATGGCACTTGGGAGCCTGGTCTTCAAGGTCCCCCTTGTGCTGGGCCCACGAGTGCCTGTCCCTGCAGAGCACTTTCGGGCACGTCTACCGCCGTGGCCTGGGTGGTGCCCTCAGGCTGTTTCCTACTGTCTCCCTCCCCCACTCTTCAATCTGGGCTCAAGGGCCACCGAGTCCATGAAGTCCTCCAGGACTGTCATGCCCGGAGACTCTCCTTGAATGCTCCGGCCCCTGCCACCTGTGCCATCCTCTCAGCCCCTGGCATGAACGCCTGCTGGAGACTGGCAACGAGCTTTTAGTGCGGCTGTTCTGTTTCCCTAATATCGCCCCATTTGTGGGAACTCGGTTTTCCCATCAAACTGGGGACGCCCCGAGAAGAGATGGCACCTTCGCACTGAGACTGGGCGTTCCCAGAGGCTGAGAACTGTGTTCAGTCTGTTATGACTGGGGGTGGCCCCAACTGGGGTGCCTGGGAACAGCTCTCTGGCTATCATTCTAGAAGGCTGTTAGCAACAGTTCTAACCGGAAGTGCAGCCTCCAGGTAAACTCAGAAACCGTGGCCTCTGTTGTCATTGACTTTGGGGCTCCAGTTTCCCCAAAGTCGTGTCGGAGCTGTGCAGGGATTTCTTCCCCTTGGGCTCACTCCTCTCCATGCACTTTCCACCCCCCACCTCCATCTTTGTTTAAGAAGGAAACTCTAGGCCTAGCTTTGTGCCGCGGGTCACAGAGGAGCACTGATTGGCCAACTGGTGTCTGCTGGGCTCCTGCTGGGGACCCCCACACCCCACTGATAGAAGCTCCAGCAGCGCAATTTCACCTCCACGGAAGCTAGTGGATAGCTCAGATCGCACTCTTTTATTTATTTTTAAAAATATATCTCTACTGATTTCAGAGAGGAAGGGAGAGGGGGAGAGGAAAAGGAAGGGAAAAGGTAGGGGAGAGAGAGGGGGAAGGTGAGGGAGGTAAAACATCAATGATTAGAATCATTGATTGGCTGCCTCCTGCACCCCACACCGGGGATCAAGCCCCTCAACCCGGACATGTGCTGTGACTGGGAGTTGAACTGTGATCTCATGGTTCATAGGTCAACGCTCCACCACTGAGCCACGCTGGCCAGGCCGATCCTGCCCCTTTTAAAGAGAACCAACCACTCTCCCACAGGTGCAGAGCTGCAGGCTGACCCGGAGCAGCCATAGAGGTCAAGCAGGACCACGGGAAAAGCAAGGTGCACATCCTGGTCCTGCCACAGAGGCCGGCCTCCCTCCTAGAAGCAGGAGTCCCAGAGCGGAGGGGTCCTCCCTCTGCAGACCAAGGCCAAGGCCAGCAGCCATCACCCCGGCTATAGGCCCCAGCTCCTCAGCCCCCGCCAGATGACAGCACTGTTACCTGGCCTGGAGAGGACCCCCAGGGAGCCTATGGGCTGGCTGGCAAGACCAGTGGGCTCCCAATTTGCACCCTGAAGTTTGTCTGACTTTGCTTTCAACTTGCTGTGTGACCTTTGGCCAGTCTAAGCCCTCTCTGGGCCCCCAAAGCAAGAAGTCCTCCTGGATCTCTAAGAGTACAGTGGTACCTCCAGATACGAGTGCCCTAACATACGAGATTTTGAGATATGAGCCGTCGAGCGAGTGATTTTTGCTTTGAAATAGGAGCAACATTTGAGATAGGAGTAATCGTGCGGATCGGCCGGCTGCACACGACCCACCAGTTTACCTCGACTCTAGGGTCTCATAGTTTCCCACGCCTCAAGGTTACGGAATGAATTAAACTTGTATCTCGAGGTACTGCTGTAATTCTGAGAAGGAGGCCTGAGTTGTAGCTGATTCACTCATTATTCACACTGCAGAGCCCGGGACGGTTCCTGGCACACAGTAGGGCTTTCAGGAAATGCCTGCTGCTGGAGGAAAGAATGATGGATCGATGCGCACAGTGAGGAGCTCCCGAGGGGACTGGGATTCTATGGTGGGGGTGCCGTGGGGGCTGCAGGACACCCTGCGATCATCTGACTCCTGGGGGGATGGAGGGGAGGAGGGACAAGAGAGCTGGATTTTATCGCCTTCAGATTCTGCCTGGGGCCCAGCCTGCTTCCCAGCAGCCCCAGGCCCTTCCTCTCTGAGGGGATGGGCTGGGGAAACTGAACCCTCCCCTCCTTTCCCCTCCGCTCCCCTCCCCCCCGCGCCAGTCACAGCGCCTGTGTCTCAGGCTGGTCGCTGGGCAGCCAGAGGCCTTTCATGGTGCATTCTCCCGCTGCCCCCTCCTCACCCCCTCTCCCCAGCAACCCCATCCCGCCGTGCCCCCATCAATCTACCGCCGCCCGGCCTCCGCAGCTGGCCTGGCCGGCCCGTTCCCAGGCGGAGCAGGTCCACAGTGGAAGGTGGTGGAAAAATGTGGACAAATTTCTGATTTGCAACACTCTGGGAAAGGGTTTATTGCCATTGTTTGCGGACGAATGTATAAATAAAGCCAGGCGAAGATGGCAGGGGGAGGCTGATGAAAGGCAGAAAACGAGAAATTTTATGGCCATAAGGAGCGTACTCTAATGGTGATTTTTGAGGCACTGGACCATGGTCGTTACTTAGCCAAATGATCGCTGCGACGCTGGGCGAGGCGGCTTACTTCTTAATTACTGTTACGTATTATGTCAGGCGGACGCACAGCCCTGGACAACCTGGGTCCCCAAGCACAGACCGGCGGGAGCAGGTCTGGTGCCGAGACGCTCGTGGGCCCATGGAGGCATCACCTGCACCCCACCAAGGGCAGGGGTCCCCCCTGGGTCTGCTGTCCTCCCCCCTGCCCAGGTTCCTGCCCCCGGAGAAACTGGCATCAGAGGAAAGAACCAGAGAAAAACTCCAACTCAGGGCCGTGCCTTCAAGACATGGATGCATCCACTCAACGCCGAGCGCTGAGCACGAGCAGGGACGGAAGTAGCTGGGCTGACAGAGCAAAAAAAAGGATGTCCACCTTCAAAGAGATGTTTGCAAGGAGCAGCTGAGGGCTCGTGCGGGGCTCCCTGGCTGGGAGTCTCTGTGCAGAGTAACTCAGAGGGCAGGGCAGAGGTGGAAGGAGGCGGCTGTGTGGTCAGAAGGGGGGCAGGGAGACGAGAAGGATGGCTCTGACATGCTGTGTCACCTGGACCAGGTAGGTCCATGGCCTCAGGAGCCTCTGAGAGATGAGGCGTGGTCCCCTTTGGGTCTCATGTCCTTCAGTTCTGTGATCCAGAAGCTTTGATGCTCTTGCTCGCGAAGTTGGTGAGGCTGAGTTTTTAGAGCGGCTCAGCACTTTGTCCAGTTGAACACGTCCGTCTCCTTGCAAAGGGTGGCTTCTGTCCGGTCAGCCGTGACCAGAGGAAGAAAGGGTGGCCGGCAGGTCTACTGTGTGCCGGGAGCTGAGGCATCGTGTCTGCCCACGGCGTCCTCACCGTCGCCTCAGGCCCGGTGCTCTGTGCTGAGCGCTCGGAGGGGTGTGCAGACCTGCTCAGATGCTCAGAGGCAGAGCCCCCCTTTAAACTCAGGGGGCTTGGTGCCAGGCGTGCATTTTAAACGTAAATCAGGTGGCCTCCCTGGCATCTTCAGGGCATCGGGTCCCCTGGAGGGCATGTGGAGCACAGATGGGCAGGCCCCTGTGGGCGTTTCTGCTGCAGAAGATGGGGTCCAAGAAGTTGATTTCCAGCAAGTTCCCCGGTGAGGTTGCTGCTACCCCTGCTGCTGCCCCAGGGGGCCCCACTGAGCTACAGAACTCCGAGAGAGAAAAGAAAAAGAAAAAAACCTCCCTGCTCTGTGGAAGGAGAGAACCATGCCACTTCCACTTCTTCACGACGACCAGAATGGGAACCGAGGGCCTGAAAGAGGGTGCCACACCCCCAACCCCCAGGGGTCCAGAACTCTGGGTGGACCTCACTCTGGAGCGGTGGAGGGTGGGGAGAGGCGCTCAGCCCAAGGCGGGCGCGGCCAGGGGCAAGCTTGGCAGGTGAACCCTGCTGCCTGCCACGGCGGCTGGATGGTCAGGCCACAGCCCAGGATGCCTGGAGCTCTGACCAAGACCCAACCTTCTCTAGATCCCCCCACTCCCCGCCTCTGAACCCCTATTTCCACCGCTCCTCTCCACCTGCCTCTTACTGAGGTCCTCTTTCCTTCCCTCCCCCTGCCCTCACCTTTCCCTTTCAAACCGGCAATCAAATCAGCCAGGACAAGAGTGGCCACAGTCTCCGGAGAGCGGCCTTTAAAGGCTGGACCAGCCAGGGACCACACTGATACCTGCCTCGTCCGTATCAACAGCCCTGGACAACCTGGGTCCCCAAGCACAGACTGGCAGGAGGTATCACCTGCACCCCACCAAGAGGTGGAAGGAGGCCCGCCTCCCAGCCTCCCGGCTTGAATAACTTGGACGAGGCAGCCTTTCCCCTCCAGGAGGACAAAGAATTGCTTTATTACTTTATTCCAAGGCCCAAAGAGCACTGGTCCAGGGGAAGAACTCAACACACGTTTATTGAATGAACGAACGAACGAACGCACGTATGCACATGGAAGAATGAGTGCATGCCACAACTCTCAATGTTCCGACAGATGCCAACGACGGTCTGCTCTTCAGACCCCTGCCTAAGTGTGCTGGGCTCATCCCGCACGATCACCTCATTAGCGATGTATTTATGCGACGCCAGACGCCTGGCCCACGCCGCCAGCCGCGGCCAGCCAGCTGAACGGTTCCAAGAGGTCCGAGGAGCGGCGCTCGGCAAAGCCACACCGGGTACCCCACTCACCATCCCCCGCCTGGACCCAGATGTCTGGCCCACTCGGCGATGGACCAAATGCAAATGGGGTGTCTCAGCACTGCCTGCACAGCAAGCAGCCCCCACAGGCCCGGGGAGGGTCCTCCCCGCCCCCCCCCCCCCCGGGACCGAGAGCATCTCACTGCGGACCCCGACGTCTCTGGCAACGGGCTGCTGGAGGGAGCCAGTGTTTAAAGGAGTTAAAATCCAATTTGATCCTGCTGCTTACGCCTTTTCTCATCTGATGCGTTTTTGATAAAAAAAAAATAAAAATGTTTTTTGATCAATAAAAATAAAATCTGTTTCTCGCACCCTGGGGCAATTATTGCTCTGGGCCCAGTTTGCTGAATCTTGATAGAATAATGCGATTTTCCCCAAATGTGGCCAGCCAGAGGTTAGTGAGGGACATTAAGCAAGCAGGGAGTGGGTGGAATCTGAAAACGCACGGGTGCTCCAGAGGACAAAGCATGCTGTTCGATATTTGCGGGGGGGGGGGGGGGGGGGGGGAAGAACCGTCTCATTTAAGGAGCTAAGGGTGCGGGCGAGAAGAGGGCTTTCCAGAACTGCAGAACAAGTGGTCCTCTGGGAGATAAAATGGGGCACTGGTGATGCGCCGACCCTGTGCCAGGAACTGGGCTGGGCAGGCATCACTGGCGCTCACCAAGCTCAGAGCCAGCGGGCAGGCTTTGTGGACATTAAACCCGTTCTAAGGATGGTGCTCTGAGGAGGAGCAACGACTTACCCAAGGTCACACAGCTCTATGTGGCTGAGCCCGGACTGTGAACTCCCCTCCACCGGGAGGCCCAGACCACATACAGACCCCACTTGCTACCCCATCTCCCTTTCCGGAAAGGCCCCGGGAACTGCCAAGCATTCACCCACAATGCTTTGGCATTCACCCACAATGCTTTGTTTTCTGCACCCCTTTGCCCTCTGCCCACTCCCCCTCCAGTGCCTGGGCGGCATCCGGTGGGAGGGGAAGCAGCACCGGAGATACGGATGGATGTGAGAGACACACGTCCCCATCTCTCCTGGTCCTCCTGGTGCCAATCAGTGTGCACGTGCGTACATGGGTGCTTACAATTCCAGATAGCCACTCTCCTTTAGGTATTTCTAAGCAAGATAATCAATCTCTTCGTCAAATCATCTTTTTACAAATATATTTTTATTGATTTCAGGGAAGGAGGGAGAGAGAGAAACAGCAATGATGAGAGAGAATCATCATCGATGGGCTGCTTCCTGCATACCCCCCACTGGGGATAGAGCCCACAATCCAGGCATGTGCCCTGACCGGGAATCGAACGGTGACCTTTTGGTTCAGAGGTCAACGCTCAACCACGGAGCCACGCCGGCCACGCTAAAATAATCTTAAGTATCCTGCAAGAGGTTGGGTGTGGGGAGGAGAATGGATGGCTTCGTGGCCTCAGAGGCTGAGCTAGAAGGGCGATCCAGGGAGGCTAGGGGATGTGGTGGCAGAGGGTCAGTGAGGAAAGAGGGGAGATGGGGAAGGAGGTTCTGAAAGTGAAGGGGACAGTCGGGGGGCCCGGGGGTGCAGACAGTGTTGGTGTTGCACGTGTGGGAGAAGAAAGAACAGAAATCTACACGCACCCAGCACCCCGTGGACGTCAAGCTCTGGCCATGCACTCCATCACCTCATCCTAACAACTCCGCCAGCCGAGGGGTGCACAGGCCCCATTTTCAACCAAAGAAACAGGTGCTTAGGTTGCACCCAAACTCAAAGACTTCAGATCAGGCAGAGCCAAGATCCAGGATCTGAATCCAAGCCCGCTGAGCCTTCTGCTAAGCATCCCGCCGGAAGCCCCACTCCACCCCCCCCCCGGCCCTCCTCCCACGCAGCCCCCGGGGCCCCCGGCCCCAGCCTGCAGCTCTCACCCCCTCCCGGGCCCGGCCGCCCGCCCTCTAATTAGATTCCCCTGGAAATAAGAGTGCATTGTGCGGTTCCGCTGAAGGCAAACTGGTTTTACAATGTCTTTTCTTTCCCCCTCTTTAATAACTCGCAATGTCTCAAGGAGGTTTTACTTAGGCCTGCACGCTGGAAAATTATGCCGTCTCTCCCTTTCCTCCGCAGGAAAATTGAAACTGCCTTTCTCCTCCATCCCCGGCCCCCTCTCCTTGCTTGTCGTGGGCCCGGAATATTCTAGCGCATCTCCAAATGGCCTCCGTGGCCCTTCTCTACCTTGAGAGAAAGCCCCCCCTCCCCCACCCCGCCTTCCTGCCCCACAGCTCAGAAAGGGCCTGGCGCCCGAATGGTGGGGACAGTGCGGAGTCTTGCAAAGTTGGCAGAGCGGGCGGTGGCGGGCGAGCGGCATGCGGTGGGGTGCGGAACGGCCTGTGATGCTTTGAGGTGCTCTTGCCTCCAGAGAACTGGACCGGCTCCAGCACGTTGGAGGCAGGGGCTGGAGGAGTGTGGGCCCCTGATTGGTCCCATCGGTTCCCGTTCCGTGTCAGGCGGTAAATTATAAACAAATGCCTCCTATTTCCATTTCTGAAGGCATCTCCAGCCCCGCCTTGGCCCTCCACGTTTTCAGGGTACATCCCCCTTAAGGGGTGCCTGATGGGGCAGGGAGCCAGGGGGTGGCGTCTCCCAGGCCGGGGCTGTCCTCTAAAGAGCCCACGGCCCCCACCAGCCGGCTGGCTGGCACTGCTCTCAGGGCCTGGAGCCAGACCACAGATGACACGTGACGGGTCGATGCGTGGACAGAGAGACGGGGCCCCAGGGACGTGCGGGTCTGGGCTCCAGCCCACAGGTTTCATAAGTTAGGGTTGGAGAGGTCTGGCCCCAGGAGAAGCAGAGGGCGGAGACTGAGGCCTGGCCTAGGGCTGGGCGGCATGCGGCTGACGTGACATGCCCACCGCCGCGGGTAAGAGCGTGGGGAGGGTGCAGCAGGTCCCTGGGCCTTTGGCACCTGAGCAGGGCAACCCCAGCCTGTCCCCCCTCCCCCCACTCCCCAGCTCCTGCCGCCTCGACCCCCGTTATGGGGCTGGGAAATCAGAGACCCAGCCACACTGTGCCAATCCCTGATTGTACAGCTCCTGGGACCGTGTGCCGCCCACCAAGGTCTGGGCACTTACTACCTCATTTAATCCTGCACCAGCTCCACCTGCTAGGGTCCAGTACCCCCACTTTTTAGAGCAGGGAAACCGTGCCCATCATCACGCCAGCTACCAGAAGTGCTTCCTGTGCCAGGCACTGCGGAGGCCTTCTGGGGATTAGCGCACTAACGATGCTGCCACTGCTGTCGCTGCATCTGCAGGCGAGGAAACAAGGCTTGGAGAGGCAGAGTCGGGGGCCGGGAGCCAGCTCCCTGCTCAGGACACTCCCCGGATGGACTTGGCCTCCATCATCCGAGACCTTTTCAAACTGCAAGGTCATCTCCTCCCAACTCACTGTCCTACAGATGAGACAGCTGAGCTCAGAGAGGGCATGTGACTAGCCAGGATCACACAGCAGATTCCAGGGAGAGCTGGGGCTGGTCCCAGAGAGCCACAGACACTCTTGGGGTGCAGACACTCTCGGGGCACGTCAGCACAGGGTGCAGGCCTCGCAGGCAGGACCCCCTGAAGGTGTTGCCTGCGTGGCTGCGGTTTTGAGGCCACTGACTCAGGACACAGGCTTTCTGCTGCCCTGGCTTCCTCCTGGCCTGCCCTGCCAGGCTGGCAGCAATGCCACTGGCTGTCACCTGGCTCAGGTGCTCCAGACCTGGGAGCGGGGAGGAGAGGGAGACGGAGGCCAAGCGCCAGGAACCGAGTGAGTGGCGTCTGGCCAGGCTGGGTGTGCAGAGGCATCGCTCCTTTGTCCCCAGGTGGGACGACAGGTTCCCGGCAAGATGGCTTTTGACACCAGAAACTGGGAGGTTCGAGTCCTGGGCGACCTCAGGCTGCTCACTTGGCCTCTCTGAGCCCCAGGATCTAAGAGGCTGGTAGGTGCTCAAGGCAAAGGAGAGACCTCTGTCGCGGGGCCCCTGAGCCCGCCAAGGGCCTCCCGGGAAAACCGACACAGGCGCTTGCCACATCCTCCTGGGCCCTGACTTGTCGCGGGAAGAAACCTGAGGAAGAACACACAAGCTGGCGGCTGGGGAGGGACTTGGCTGCCGCTGAGTCACTGTTTGCCGCAGGGTCCCTGAGACGTGTCCAAACAGGAACCAGCCAGGACTCTCCTCCCAGGGCCTCCGACACACCTGCCGGCCCCAGTCGGGGACAAAGGCAGCCCTCCTCCCGGGGAGCGTGCCAGCCCGGAATCACCTGAGTCCAGAGCAAAGCTTACGTCAGTGAACGCCAAACACCTGGCAAGGAGCGGGCATCCACCAATGGGAGCCATGGTTATCGTAAGCCGCGTTTGAGGAGCACCCACTACCTTGTCTCCCCGAAAGTAAGACATCCCCCGAAAATCAGACCTACTTCCAGTTTTGCCTCTTGCTGTAATATCAGGCATCCCCTCAAAGATAAGACCTCCCCGATAATAAGGCCTCCCCGGAATATAAGGCCCCCGAAGCTACCGTCAGGCGTCTGACTCCTGATTTAAAGAGACCTCGCTCTGCCTGAACAGCTCTGGCTGTGCTGCAGCCAATCAGTGAAACTGGTTTGTGATGACAACTACTACCGTACTGTATACATGTAATACATTTCCTTTTTTTTGTTGTTGTTCAACAATAAATGTGTACCGTATTCTTCTTCATGGAAAAATAAGACATCCCCTGAAAATAAGACCTCGAGCCTCTTTGGGAGCAACAATTAATATAAGACACTGTCTTATTTTCGGGGAAACAGGGTAGGTACCAGGCTTCCTCACAGACCCCCCTTCTCCTCTGACAGTTCTGATGGCCCCTGGTTTCCACAGGTGAGGACTCTGAGGCTGGGAGGTTACGGCTCCGGCATCCCCGAGGCTGGACCGTCCGCAGTTCTGGCCCATGGGCTAGGGGTTCGAAACCTCAGGGAGCTTTAAGAAAGACTGACCCCCATTCTGATGTAATGGACTGGGGTACTGTGGCGCTGTGATTCTTAAAAGCTGCCCCCGGTGACTCTCCTGTGCAGCCAGGGCTGGGAACCACCGCCCCAGAGCTCCTGGTTTTGATCTGAATTTTCCCACCTCCTCTCAGCTCCCAAGGCTACCTGGTTAAAAGATGGGCATTGGGGGAGGATCATGGAGATTTCGGTAGGGAGGGGTGGAAAACTAAGAGGAGGGGAGGGGCATATGTCCCATTGGCCTTGGCTGGGGCAAGAGAAGGACAGAGATTGGACCCTCCCCATGTCTCAATGCTGGTTGGGCTGGCCCAGGGATAGGGGTCCCAGCTGAGGCTGACAGGTGGGCAGGAGCTTCTGGGACTGGGCTGGGGGTAGGTCATTTACATGTCCCCACCCCCCCGCCTCTACCACCCTCTCAGAGTCCATAGCTCCCACCCCAGCTACTCTTCTTCCTGACCCCAGAACCTCATGACTTGAGAGACTAAAAGGGTGTGCCTTTCCTTACTCGGAATCTCAGTCCTCCACCTGCATCCTCCAGCCTCCATCCGCCCGCTGGGACTGGTCCTCCGGGGGCTCCATGGTTAGTGAGGGGCTGGCTTCCGGGGGGCTGCTACAAAGTCAGGGGGTGTGTGCAGACCGAAGCATCCTTCCTCCCCTGGGAATCTGAAGGATGCAGGTGAAGCCCCACATTTGTCCTCTCTGTGGGATTTTGTCCTCCACCAAGAGCCAGTGAGTGGGTGTGATTACCACCCCCACCCCCATTTGACAGGGGGGAACAGCCACACACAGAGCCCACACGCCAGCTGCTGCAGGGTCAGGACTCGACCTCGGCACCCCACTTAGCTGCTGAGCCGGGCAGGTCCCGTCATCTTTGGATCCGCACCTCAAGGAAGAACTGCCCGCCTCGGCAGTCCGGAGCCGCCGGTGGAACCACGGGCCACGGGGCAGTAGCAGGTCCCAGGGGTCTTCCTCTGACCCCGGCGCCCTCAGCTCATCCGGAGCCAAGCTCCCCGCTGCCCCCCTGCCCCCACCAAGCCGTCTGAACGTTTCTCCAGGTGAGGCGGAGGGGAAATTCAATCCGGTTCGCTTTTCTCTGAACTTGCCAAAAGCTTGTTTGCTCCGAGAGGCCCTGGAGGCCTTGGCTCCCCCGGTTTCAAAGAATTGACTTTCAAAGCCAGTCCTCAGGTGGCACGCTGCCACGCACCACGGCTGAACCCCCAGGACTCTGCCAGGGAATGAATGGGGGGATGTCTGGGCTCCAGCCCCCGCCCACCCCGGGGCCTTCCCCACCGTCCTGGCTCCCGGGAGGACCTGCTGGGCAGCTACGAGAGGGGAGGTGGCTCTCACAGGTGTCTTCACCTGGGCCGTCCGTCCCTCTGGGGCTTGAGGCAGAGGGTCCACCCCAACCCAAATGCTTCCCTGGAGACCCCGGAGGGAGGTCCCCGCAGGTCCAAGGGTGCTCAGGGTCTCCCCTCTGTCTTGAGGTTTAAAGTGGCCTTCCATCCTGGACTGCAGAGCTGGATTTCTCCCTCCAAATTATGCAAGGTGGGACAAAGGCAGGGTACAGTTGTTGGCATGGAAAATACAATAATCTGTAATAATAAAAGTGCAATATGCGAATTAGCTGGGGATGCGAGGGCTGAGCCCCTTGCATGAATTTCGTGCACCAGGCCTCTAGTTAATAATAATGTAAGAACAAACTGCCTCACCTACTCACAACTATAAGCCTACTTTTGCCCACCCATCGGTTATTACTTTTAAAATATGTTCTTATTGATTTTTATTTTTAGAGGGAGAGAGAGGGAAGGAGAGGGAGAGAGAAACATTGATCAGCTGGACGCACCCCGACCAGGGATTGAACCCACAACCTGGGCATGTGCCCTGACCAGGAGTCGAACCAGCAACCTTTTGGTGGGTGGGGTGATGCTCAACCCACTGAACCACACCAGCCAGAGCATGTGCTCTTCGTTGGAGTTGAATCATAACAGTCTCTGGGGGAAGGAGCAAATGTCACCATTTCTGCAGCCGACACATGGCTGACCGGCCCACACCCAGGTCTGTCTAGCTCCAGGCACAAGACCCCTCCTTCCTTCTGCGTAGGCCAGAGACCAGTGAAGGACACAGCAGGCCACCGCTGGGTGGCCCAGGCCACTGCAGTTGGGAGCAGAGCCGATCAGAACCCCTGCCAGTCTGCCCTGGTAAGAAAACAGGCAGCCACTCCCCTCTACCGATCAGGCTCTCTGCTAAGCCTGTGGTATCTAACCCATGCACCGGCGGTCTCTACCAAACTCCACATTGCACATGGCACAACTGAGGCCCAGAGACAGGAGGTAGTTTCCCCGAGGACACACAGCCGTTAGGACTGGAATTCGGATCCAGCTGATGCCAGAGCCTGGAAGCTTAGCCACCACCCTCTGCCATGCTTGAATCACTGGAACCCAAGGGTGGCATCTCGGACTGGGCCTTGTCAGAAGGCTGGCATGTTCCCAGGGAAAGGAGATGTATGATGCTATTTCCCCTGAGGAACTGGGGTTCACCTGTCACATGTCTAGGGAAACAGCACATGTCTAGGGGGACAGGTCCCCGAATAAGCAGTCCCTGGCCTCCCCTTCCTCATCTATAAAATAGGAACAGAGTCTGATCAGTGTGGCTCAATGGTTGAGCATCGATCCATGCACCAGGAGGTCCCTGGTTCAATTCCCAGTCAGGGCACATCCCCAGGTTTCAGGCTCAAGCCCTGATAGGGGGCGGAGGGGGCGGGCAGGAGGCAGCCAATCGATGTTGATGTTTCTTTCTCATCGATGCTTCTCTCTCTTCCTTCCTCTCTCTCTAAAAATCAATTAAAACCTCTTTCAAAAATAAAATAAAATAACTAAATAAAATAAAATGGGAACAGAAAACTAAGTGATCCCAAAGCTCTTCCCCACCCAGTCTGACACCCCATGGCTCACTGTGTGACGCTGAGCTACCGATGTCCACCTGCAGGCCTCAGTTTCCCCACATGTAACACCGGGGTCACAAGACTACCGAACCGAGGGCGTGCGGCTCACAGCCTGGGGAGAGCTGTGCGCGCCGTGCGGTGCTGGCCGAATGCGCGGACTCCCAGCGTGGCCGCCGGACCCTGGTCCCTGGGAGCCGCTTGGCCCCGCCCGCCCCCACCGCAGGCTTCGTCTGGCCTTTCCCAGGTCACCAGCTCCCCATTTGTTATGCCTCCTGCCTGGCCTCCTCCGTGGGGCTGGACGGCTCTCCACAGTGGGGAAGGGAAAACCCAGATGTGGCCACAGACCCCGTGGGGGCCAGGAGAGAGGTCACCTCCCTCAGAGGAAGGAGATCATCTTTCCAGCAAGAAGGAATCCGTCCGGGCCCTGTCACTAATTAGCTGTGTGACCTTGGGCAAGTCACTTAACCTTTCTGGGACCTCTGCCCCTCCATCTGTGAAAGTGAGAGGGTCAGACTGGATGCTTCCAGACCTGGCCTGGGAGGAGGGTCTGGTGTAAGAGAAGATTTTTTTGGGGGGGGAAGGGGAGGAAAGGAGCAAATCTCAATCTTAGGACAACGATCTGGTGTGAGTTTCGGGATCCTAGATTGGGAAAGGGACTCAGAGCCTGGGGATCCCAGGGCCTAATGCCGGTGGCTGAGGGGCGGGCGTGCTAAGCCTCCCTTTCTTCTCCGTCTCTCTCGGCAGGAGGGAGAAGGTACTCTGGAGCTGGCTCTTAGCGTCAAGGCCATGGGAAAGCCACAGAATGCTCCCTGGCCAGTCCGGAGAAGGCCAGCCCTGCTTATCTGTCACCAGAGGGCCAAGCCCTCCAGATAACGGAGCAGGGGTATGTCAGGAGGGGACCATTCCCCCAAACCCCCCGGAGTCCTCCAGATTCCAATCCCAGCTCAGCTAGGTTCCGGCCGGAGGCCCGACACAAGCGTCTACTTCTCTGGTCCTTGGTCTTAACATCCGTAGAGTAGAGACCGCGGGCTCCTCGGGTTAACCCGCCAAAGTGACCGGCCCGGGGCCAGACACATGGTTCTCACCTGTCCGATGGACCGTGGCAAAACAACTGGCCACACCCATTGCCGGGGAGCATCAGGGAGGAAGTGCCTCTCACTCCCGCCTCCAGAGAATGACGTCCTGACACACCAATACTCACGTCTGGAACATGCCTGTCACCCAGGCTATTGCTCCAAACAAGCGGACGATGGATGCGCAAAGTGCCCTACAGGGAATCGCCCAGAAGATCGGGCTCCCGAATTATTCACCATATTTAACGCTGGGGGAGGGAGGTGGAAAGGAGGCCACGGCGGACTTTTACTTCCTATACTCGTCCAGCACTTGAGCTCCCTTCCCCACAATAAGCAGGTCATTCTTGTGTAATAAGAAACCAATAAAGCCTGGCCGGTGTGGCTCAGTGGTTGAGCATCGACTTATGAATCAGGAGGTAATGGTTCGATTCTCGGTCAGGGCATATACCCAGATTGCAGGCTCAATCCCCAGTAATGGGTGTGCAGGAGGCAACTGATGGATGGTGCTTCCTCATCATTGATGTTTCTATCTCTCTCTCCCTCTCCTTCCTCTCTCTGAAATCAATACACACACACACACACACACACACACACATATTTGGGTGTGTTTTTTAAGGAACTAACGCCCTGGCCAGTTTTTCTCAGTGGATGGAGTATCAGTCTGTGACTGAAGGGTTCTGGGTTCGATTCCAGTCAAGGGCACATGCCAGGGGCCTGCAGGAGGCAGCCAATCAATGATTCTCTCTTATCATTAATATTTCTCTCTCTCCCTCCCTTCCTCTCTGAAATCAATAAAAATATATTAAAAAAAAAAAAAACAACGACAACAAACTAATAAAATGTTTTTGGGTGTTAGAAACTAGGTGTTTTTTTTTTTTCCCTAATTCCAAGCAGAATTCTGACCTGAAGTGGCAGCGTCACTCACAGAGCCAGAGAAGCAGTGAGTGAACGAAGAAATGAATGACCTACAGAAGAAATGAAGGCACCAATGGCAGGACTTCCCAAAGGTGGCCTCCCATGATCACCTCACTGAACGTCACCCAGCAGGAGTTTCAAGGTCACGGGGCAGGGTCACTGTCTTGTGAAGGCAATCACAGACGCCCAGAGAGGTCGGGGCTGGGCCAGGTCCCTGGTCACACCCTTCAGCGGCGCTCGCCGAGGCTTTGGGCACGCAAAGCACCAGAAACTCACAGCACCCACCGGTCCCCAGGGAATTGCTGTCCTGTCGTCCAGCCCCAGAGCAGACCTCCGAGGACACAGGTGCAGGCGGAGACCAGGCTGCGCTCACCCAGCGCCCAAACAATGAATATCCCTCTCCCCGTGCTCCAGGAGGCTGGCTTCCACTCCTCCCTGCAAGTGTTCTCTGGTTTCAAACAGGCTGGGGTGTAAGACCAATAAGGCGTCCTGTGCCCATAAACAAACAGGCAGCCTGAACCTCCCCCTCCCTGCACCCCACCCTCCAACCCTGAAGGCGCTTGGAGGGTGGGGCTGAGCAGATTGTGGGGGTAATTAATTGGGTGCTAAGGAGCTGCTCTGAGCTTCAAAGGCTGGGCAGGGCCTGGGGCAGGAGCCCTGGTCCAGTGCAGCCAGAAGCCGCATGGGCAGCAACACTATGAGAGCCTACTGTGCGCAGCAGGCACGCACTGGGCACCTGGCGCTTTGCAACAGGGTGAGATGAGCGTCATTCACAGACGAGAAGACTGAGGGGCAGAGAGCCCGTGTCTTGCCTGAGGTTCCAGAGCCAGGGGAGAAGCCCAGCTAACCCAGAATGCAGCCCGGGCAGGCTTCTAGAAGGCCCAGCAGGAGAGCCTCTGCTTTCCCATCAGGAAGATGGGAGGAGGAGGCCAGTGCAAGAAGGGGGCACACCAGGGCAGGGCAGGTCAGGTGGGCAGTGGCATTGCTGGGCGCAGGGATCAGAAGATGCTTCTGTAAAGATGCCCAGGAAAGATGTTTGCGAAATTGAGGAGACATTCATTTCCATCTCCTGGCCCTCAGTGCCTGTCCCCCACCCCCAGCACCTCTCGCACAGAACGGGGAGAGGGAGGCATCTGTCTGTCCGGCTCCTACGGAGGCCCGGAGGGCAGAGACGCTCCGTGTGGTTCTCAGCTTCACCCAGCACCTGGCAATTAGTCAGTGATCAGGGAAGACTCACTGAGTGCTAGCCACTGAATCCCCCATCATCTCCACACTCTGCCCCGGAGTTAGCGCCTTTTCCTTTTCCCTCTGTCACTGGCGAGCTCTTACCACGGGGCTCCTGGGAGCTGCACTCACCCACACTCTTTCTTCCTTTCAAATATATTTTATTGATTTTTTTTTACAGAGAGGAAGGGAAGCCGAATAGAGAGTTAGAAACATCCATGAGAGAAAGACATCAATCAGCTGCCTCCTGCACGCCCCCCAATGGAGATGTGCCTGCAACCAAGGTACATGCCCTTGACCACAATCGAACCCAGGACCTTTCAGTCCGCAGGCCGACACTCTATCCACTGAGCCAAACCGGTTTCGGCCACCCACACTCTTTCACGGAATACTTAAGAAAATCCTCTGAGGACAGCGAGCGTAGCTCCATTTTACAGGTGAGAAAACTGAGGGTGAGGGAGAGAAAATACCTTCTTATGTGAGGAGCAGGCTGCCCACGGTTTCTCCCCTCTTTCCGCCTCCTGAGCACCTGCCCCTCCCCCATGCACCACCCTTCTTGGCCCCGTGCACGGGCTTGCAGTCCAGGACCAGGTTGCGGGGCTGGGGGAGGGGGGCCGCTCTGAGCCCGTCTGTTTTTTCGCTCAGGATTCCTGAGCCCACGGAGCCCGCTTGTTTATAGCTCTGTTGCCTGGGTCCCAGCCCAGGTCACCTCTCCGGGGCGAGGGGGAGCTTTTGAACGTGTTAAATACAGGTTACTGGGGTCAGGGGTCACAGGCCTTCCTTGGGGGAAGTTCGCCTAGAATCATCCATGACACAGCCACTCGTATCTTGGGGGGGAGAGGGACAGGCAGATTTCTTAAATGCGGACGATTCTTCAGCCGCCTGCCACGCCCCGCCCCTCCAGGTCTCTCCGGATAGATCCAGCATCTGGAGGTTCCCCGGGGTGCTCCCTCCAACTGTCCTGAAGCCAGAAAAAATGAGGGGCCTGGGGCAAGCGGGGCAGACACGCAGGGAGGAATCCAGCATGTGCTGGGGGTCCGCTTGGTTCGTTTCCTGTGTTACACGAGTGGGGTAATGACACCCCCGAAACCACCCAGCCGCAAGAGGCCGAGATCGGACTGGCACTCGGGTTGGTCTCAAGCAAAGGGCCCAGCTCCGTCCGCCAAGTATGAATCTGGGTCCTCCCCAGGGAGGCTTCCTGGGGGGGAGGGCTCCCCAGGTCCCCACAGGAGCACGCCCCTCTCAGCCCCCCAGCACAGAGCACAGATGTCCCCAGGGTGTGGCCGTGCAAATGCAGGGTGCACTTTTGCAGCCCCTGCTCCCTTCCCACCAGCCTGCTCTGCCCCTCCGTTTGATGATGGCATAGCTGGGGGGTATGAGACTTGTCCCTGCACCCCAGGGAGGAGGGAGATCCACCCCCCCAGTTGCCTAAGACAGGGGGTTTTCTGGGATGTGGGACTCTCCGTGTTAAAATGAAGACAGCCCCAGCCTGTCCCCACAGGGAGAGAAGGCAGGATGCAGAGGCATCATAGACAGCAGTGCGAGCACTTTCCTTCTACCTGCTACTTGCCTGACCCCTCCCTTCCCCTCACCATTGCTCTCCCCCGGGAAGAACCAGCTGGGGGGCTGGGTGGGGGAACATGAGGCAAACACCCTCCCTGGCCTGGCTGCCCGGGAAGCAGCTCAGAAGGTGAAGGTCAGCGATGCGGGTCTGAATACCCATATTACAGACGGGGTGACTGAGGCACAGGGCGTAAAAAAATGGCCCGTGATCGTTAGGGACACGCCCTTCAGGCCCCTCCAGTCCCAAAGGAAGGCAGGAGTCAGATGGGGAGAGAGGGAGGAGGGGAAGGGAAGAGAGAGGGGTCAGCCTCAACCCTCAGCAGAGGCCTCGTTGTCCCTCTCCCCCCTGTAGACTCAGGTGCCCAGCAAAGAAGGAGATTTAGAAAGACGGACTGAGCACCTCCTCTCCGTGCCGCATTGTCCTGGCACCGAGTGCGGTGCCGGGAACAGTCCTCCCCCTCAGGAGAGCCCCAGCGGGCACAAGAGAGGGAGCCCAGAAAAAGCTCGCCAGGGCCATGACTCTGCAGGGCACACACACTCACACCCTGCACATGCATGTATATGCTATACATACACACACACACACACACACACACACACACATGCATGTATATGCTATACATGCACACACTCACACACATGCACATGCACACACACTAGCCCACTCACACATGTGCACACACACACACACTCTGCATCAGATTCAGAGGGAACTGGGGTCCCTGCCCCCGGAACTGGCTTCTCTGAGCCCAGCGCCCTCTCCTTCCCAGTGGCCATCAGAATGGATTCTCACTCAGCGACTTTACCGCCCAGCGCCCCACCCAGAGCTCCCACAACCTCGCTCCGTCCTGTGTCCTGGGGTGCAGGCCTGGTGCACACGTCGGTTCTCTCCGATTCAGAAGCCAGCCGTGTAGTAGGGGGATAAGGGGGAGCGGGGAGGATGACTTTTAGCCTCAACCCTGTCCTGAGTGTAGCAGCTGAGAAGCAGGGTGAGGCTGGAGGCAGCCAGACCCGGGAGACCCCGCCTGGCTCCCAGCTTCCCTGAGCAAGACACTAACTTCCTGCGCTGGCTTCGCCATCTATACCTCGGGAGGAAGTCCCACCTGCTTCCATGTGAAAGCCCACATAAGCGATGGCACCCCGAGGTTCCTATGGAAGCCCCAGGACGCAGTCCGTGTTGGCTGTGACGAGGGCAGACGGGAGGGCATGGTACTACCGAGCCACGCACCCCTCCTCTCGCCTCCTGAAACACCCACCTTGGGGTCCCTTCAAAGGCCCAAGCAGGCGGTGCTGGGCAACATATGGCTGCAGGATGCAGGGGGAGGGGCGGGGCGGGGGACAGGAGAGGAGGGCAGGTGGGGGCAGGGGGGAGGAGGAGGAAGAGAGAGAGTGGAGGAGGAGGAGGAGGAAGGGCATATTTAGGGGAAAAAAGAAAAACCCACACAAAACCGAATTCCAGGCGATTATTCCTCCCGCTGCAGCTGTACATTAATGCAGGCGAGGTGGGGGGCGGAGCCGGGGCCGGGGACAGAGAAAAACGCTGGCAGTCCTTTTAACACGCCGTTGTCTGGCTTGATCTTGTCACTCTGAAGAGGGCCATTGAGGGGTATTCAAGCGTCGGGCCCGGGGGGACAAAGAGGCCCAGTGGATGTACTGACTGCTCAGTTGCCCGCGGGCCTCGGGGCCTTTGTCTGGCCTTGCCTTAATAAACTTTTGGGAAGAGTTCATCAATCCGCCTCAATAGCTGATGTTCTCATTTTCAGGGCGAGAAGAAAAATAGCAGAAGGCCTGTCCGGGTGTGTTTTGTGTTGTT
>PVJN01039664.1:0-19689 GCA_004026805.1 Lasiurus borealis
CCCCCCCCCCCCCCCCCCCATTTAGCCTCAGTTACGGATACTATATGAATTATTGCTAGAATGTTTCGAACTATTTTTCCCCTTTTTGATCATAGTAAATAGTGCAACATCATCTGTGTCCTGGGAAGATAAAAACAATACGCCATCCAAGAGATGGAAAGGGAGGTTGGAGGGAATGAGGGTATCATGTGAGCTTCGAAAACAGGCAGGAAGTCGGAGGAGATGCTGTGTTCATTTATGACCTTATAAAACCTTGGACTTCCATGTGGTCTTACCCTCTGGTTTTATGATTTGAGGTTTCTAATTTTAAAAGTAAAGTATTACTCTCATAACACAAGTACATATTTATATTAACAGTTTCAATAAAAATGCCCCCTTCTCCTTATAGTATATACAGATTATTCGGTATCTTACTGATTTTATTTTGGAAGTGCTGGTTTTGACTCAATGAATTGATTTTTTTTTTTTTACTCTAATGGGTTGTGCTACACAGGTTGAAGACTGGGTCTTTTGGTAGATGGAAGTAGCAGTAACTTTTCTATAGCTCTAAAATAACATATTCTTTCTACCCGTCATCTTTTCCTCATATTTGGATTATGATCTTGGCACTTTTTAAAAAAGGGGAAAGTGCTAATATAGTGAATCAGTAGCCATTCACTTTAAAATTTCCGAATACTTTAAAATAACTAAGAACTCACAAGATAGCTTAGACTCATTTTTTGGCACTGCATATAATTAACTTAGGAAGAATTCCACATAATTACTTGGGCCACCTTAATTGTTTTTGTTCATTTGATACAAAACTAGAACATTGGGACATGAGTTTTTAAATGCTCCTGAAGTGTTCTTGATGTTCTTGCCACTTCCCTTCCTGAAGCTTGTCCACCCCTCTCAAGTCACAAATCCTTTCTTGTCAACTCTTAATGTAGCATCAGTTACATTCCCAAACCTGAGAGCTCCTCAGAGTGGAGCTCACACTATGGAGGACCATTAATGGAGATTGGCTGCTTTATGATAAGTTTAAAATACACACTTCTCGTAAGAAATCTGAGCACAGGGTTAGGCTCTCCTGACAAATAGTAAATAACATTTATAAAATGTGTGACATCAAAGGCACATTATAGAACAGGAGAAATATTTCCCCAGTCAAAATGGTGGAAAAATAAATAATGGCATCAAACATGTCTTTTCAAATATGTTTTTCCTAAAGTCACTTTGTAATCAAATCTTGATATCCTAGCTGCAAAGGCTTTTAAATGCACTTGTTGAAGAATCATTACAATAAAGCTGCACACTGCAATGATGAAGAGATAATTGTCACATATTAAGACATTTCCTACCTAAGAATTTCCCATCGGAGCTTCCATTGCCCATGAGATCTATGAGCATAAAAATGCCTTAAACAAACTTCATCTATCTACGTAAAGTGAAATTTTTACCCTCTTATTTTATTTCAATGTTCTGCTCACGGGTTCCTCAAACAATGCCAGATAATATGTACTTTTTCATGCATAAGTATGTATGAATATAATCACTAGATAATGAGAAAAGTGAATAACATTCAAAACTAAGATGCAAAAAAAATATATAGAATAAGTTTTTGGAAAATAAGTGATGATGGAGCTTTTAATATACGTTCTTAAGAGCTACAAAAGAAATGCTACATAGTTCTTTCCATTTATGGCAGTAACTCAGAAATTAGCTTGAAATTTATCATATTGTAGGTACTTTTTAATAAGAAAAAAAAACCATCGTGTTAGTTTCTGTAGTGACATTAAATGAAATTGTCATGTAAAATACCTGCACTAGTAGATCCAATTCCTGTGGTGAGCACAGATCTTGGTGTAATCTTTGCTGCATATTTGAGGAATTGAGATTTCCCTGTGCCAGGATCCCCGACCAATAAAAGATGGGATTCACCTGGGAAAAAGTAAATGTCAAGTTTTAAATTTCTATGAACAAGCATAATTAATAAAAAAGAAAAAGCCTCACTTGGGCTATCAACACAATTATAATTTATACAGGAGGCCCAGTGCATGAATTCATGTATGGGTGGGGTCTGGCCGGCCAGCCCCAATGGGGGCCCATCGGGCTGGGCTAGCTAGGGGAAGGGCCCAATCAGGAGTGAGGCCAGCCAGAGGAAGGGGCTATAGGTAGTTGGCCGGCCTATCCCATCCCCAATCAAGGTGTTTGGGCTGGTCAGGTGTTAGGCTGGCTGGGGGAGGGGCTTCAGGTGGTTGGCTGGCTGGCCCTGACCATGATCGGGTGGTGGGGGCTGATCAGGAGCCAGGTTGGCCAGGAGGCGGGGTCAGCGATCGGGGCCCGGATCAAGCTGGTGGCTGATGCAGTGTGTGCATAGCCAATGGTCGTTCTGGTCGTTCTGCCATTCCGGTTACGGGGCTTTTATATAGAGAGAGATAATACTTTTGTTGTATACTTGGTCATTTGAGGAAAGATTTAACTTGAATATCTTTAGCAAAGTTAACTGTCATAATAAATAACAACCTTTAAATGATTTCTGAAGCTGACATTTAAAAATTTTCTTAATAGACCTTGTGTTATTTCTAGATGTTCAGGCCTATGTTTACTGGTTTTTTAAATATTGCTTATAAAGTTTGATTTTATTTATATTTTTATTTGAGCACTTTAAGAAAGTGGAACTTTTACCTTGGCCAGTTTATCTCAGTGGTTAGAGCCTTGAACCAAAGGGTCACAGGTTTGATTCCTTTTTCCTGGTCAAGGGCACTTACCTAGGTTGCTGGTTTCAGGGCATGTGCAGGAGGCTACCAAATGATGTGTCTCTCTCACATCAATGTTTCTTTCTCTCCCTGCTCCTCCTCCCCTCTGTCTGAAAATCAATGGGAAAAATATCCTTGGGTAAGGATTTTTAAAAATAAATACAGAATACTGGGCATGGGGGTGTGGGAGCAGCTGGGGAGAGGTCAATGGGGGAGAAAGGAGACATGTAATATTTTAAACAATAAAGAATTTAAAATAATACTGAAAATGTGGGACTTTATAAGTGCTTTATAAATATATCATTTATGATTCCAACAGTTAAGTGAAAAATCTTTTCATTTAAAAAAATTTTAGTTTAATAAATATCTACCTTAAAGTATTCTTTTTCAAATGTAACACAAATGAACATGAATATCCTGTGGTTATAATTATATCACTGATCAAACAAATTTCTTCAGTAATATTTAGGTATTTTCTAATGTATTAATAGGAAATGCCTATTTAGGCACAACATTTAGCAGAGTGCATTGCAAACAGTGGGTGATCAACACATACCATCCACAGAAACCTTATGACATTTACTATTCTATACTGCAGTCCATGGTTTTAGAGCACCTACTAACCACCTGATTGACATTAATGTATTTGGAGTCTTTGGTTATGACTCTCATATGCTCTATACAAAGACCATAATAAACCTACTTTATGCCAGATTCAGGTCAGTTAAGTGTGTTAGCGGCAAAAGAGCTTTCTGCCACTTGGACATAATTACACACAGAGTAATCTTTGCCTGAATGTGTGACCTACAGCAGCACCAAATGGCAGATGGTACATTTGAAACCCAGCGGCAGAAGGGGAATCAGCAGGCAGATGACTGACAGCAGCAGTCTGAGAGAAACGCACTGACAGTCACAGATGGAGGGATGCTGACTTGGTGACATTAAAAAGCACTATTTCTAATCTTTTCCTCTTTTTAATAGAATCTTTTTTTTAAAAAAAGTATATATATATTGTCCTGACCGGTTTGGCTCAGTGGATAGAGAGTTGGCCTGTGGACACAGGGTCCCAGGTTCAATTTTGATCAAGGGCATGTACCTTGGTTGGGGCACATATTCAGTGGTGAGTGTGCAGGAGGCAGCTAATTGATGTTTCTCTCTTATCGATGTTTCTAACTCTATCCCTCTCCCTTCCTCTCTGTAAAAAAAAATCAACAAAATATACTTACAAATATACTTAAAAACATACACACACACATATATATTTAGAGAGGAAGGGAGGGAGAGAGAAACATCAATTATGAGAATCACTGATGGGCTGCCTCTTGCATGCTCCCTACTAGGGATCAAGCACACAACCCAGGCATGTGCCCTGACCAGGAATTGAATTGGAACCTCCTGGTTCATAGGTCAAAGCTCAACCACTGAACCACACTGGCTGGGCTCTAATCTTTCCCTCCTGAAGAAGATGGTGGGGGAAAAAAAAAAAAAGATGGTGGATCTGATGAAAAACACAGACAGTAATAGAAATGTGAAGTTTTTATTTTGTGACACCCTGAGAGGTTAGAGCAAAACTTACTCACTGAAAAATTCATGACTTCTTTCAGTCTTTGGAATTCTAGAAAATAGCTAAAGTAGCTACTGATATACAGATGTTGGGCTAAGTATCAGCCAGACAACTGTCAGCTTTAAAAGCCTACATTTGGAAAGTAAAGCTCAATAAGCAATTTTTACTCAGAACAAATTCTCATTTCTCTCCTTATGTGTGTGAAATTTTTCAAAGGTTTTAAATAGCTACTAACCTCTGACTCGTGTTCCCGTAGCATCAGTCCTTTGAATCCCACCAGCCAGTACCATGGCCACAGCAAGCTTTACGAGATACATCCCAAATACTTGAGGGCATAGACTCGCCAATATTTCATTCCTTCCTAGAAAAGGTAGAAAGACCAGAAGTTGCCAACAATTTTTAAGACATCATAACTGAAAATGTCCTCCCTAACACACTCCACCGTCTAAATGATTTAAAGGCCCTGGCTCAATAGCTCAGCAGGTAGAGAGTCATCTCAGTACGCCAAGGTTGAGGGTTTTATCTCCAGTCAGGCACATACAAGAATCAAGCAATGAATGCATAAATAAGTGGAACAACAAATGGATGTTTCTGTCTCTGTTTCCCTTTCTTTGGCTCTCTAAAATCAATAAATAAAAAAATAAAATGAACAAGAGGGCCATTTCCAAGTGACTAAAAGCAGTGAATGATTTAGTTCTCTTCTTAATGCCATGAGGTGAAATGTCTGCTTTATGCCTGGATGTTTCTATAAATTTATCACACTTTAGAGGGAACAGAAAGGAATCTCATTTTCTCCATCAGGCTAGCATTACCTTTAAAAATAGAACTGGCTGCACTTTCTGTGCAGGGGTTTCAATAAAATGACTACGCCGTGTAAATAAAAGGAGTGCTTGATCTCAGAACAGAAAGTTGGATTGCAGGAGCCAGAACCTTTACATACAGATACTCGGAGCTCCTTCAGGGGAGTCAGAGAAATAAAATCAGTCCACCCTGTGAGGCAGGTCAGCATTTGCTCTGAGCGGTTTGGTAAATTCTGTTTTACTTAGAATAAGTTACTAAAGTATCAGGATATTAAGATCAGTATAAGCTTCAACTTTGCCAATCCAAGCTGCGGGTCTTGTATTCTTCTGATCATGTCCTTGAAATAAGAGACTGTTCATGTTTTAGGATCTGTTTTCAAAAGTGTCAAACACCAAATCTGAGACCCTGCCTATCCCATTCATGAATAAAGTAGGTATTTCATTCGCTTACTGGCTTAATCAAGCTACAGAGGAACGTGAAAGTCTGGCAAGCCTTGCCTGAGCCTAACTTATACCGAAGTCACTACGAACGGTGCTGTGTCTACGTTCATGTTACCAGAAGCCCCACATGCTGGTAACTAACTTGCATGTTTTGGGACTTTTAGACTTATCTGAGTTTTTACTCATGTTTCAGTGATAGCTGTTTTGAGGTGAAAATAATGGTACGAGTCCTCCTTTAGCTGAAGATTCCAGTTCCAGGAGCTTTCCTGCCAAACCAGCAAGGGAAGAGAAGGGCCTTCATCTACAACTTATGGGCCAATACATGAAGGCTCCTTTTGGTAATATATTCAAATTGCCTCAATCTATGGGAATATGACCTGGGATTGCAAAATTGGTGAAGAAAATATTTCAGTACAACAGGGACCGAGAAGAATTAGTAACTCCTGGAGGAAGTTAATTGACTGCTGTAGGGAATCCGTTCCATTGCTGTGGTAGAAAAGCCAATTAGGCAGAGTTGGGCTGAGGCATCCTGTATAATAAAAGGCTAATATGCAAATCAAACAAACAGCGGAATGACCAGAGGGCAGATGCTCAACTTAGGAGTTGCCCCCTGGTGGTCAGTGAGCCAGAAGCCGAGTCATGGCTGGCAAGGACATCCCCCAAGGCTCCCAGACTGCAAGAGGGTGCAGGCTGGGCTGAGGGAAACTGCCCCCACCAAGAGCACACATTTCGTGTGCCAGGCCTCTAGTTGTGATTAATAAGGAATGACTGTGGTCCAAGGGAGAGTTACAGATTTTTATAAGGATCTGATCCTAAGAAACAATTTTAAGAAAAAATATTAAAAGATGTATGATTCCTAGAAGGTTTGCTTATAAAAGTCACAATATAAAGACCTGTAGTTCCTTCTGTATGGATCACGTAGAAGAATGATCATATCTGCTACACACATAAACAAAAAAATGTATCATACCACAAAATAAAAGCAAACTGCCTTTATTTGGCAAATAAGGGCCTTTTTTTGTGTGGGTAAAATGATATCTGTCCAGTTCAGCATGTGATTTAAGAAAAAAGTAATCACTATGTATTTGATTGGAGATGAAGTTTATTAGAAATAGCCTGTTACTGCCGAAGCCGGTTTGGCTCAGTGGATAGAGCATCAGCCTGAGGACTCAGGGGTCCCGGGTTTGATTCAGATCGGGGGCATATATCTTGGTTGTAGGCACATCACCATTGGGGGTCATGCAGGAGGTGGCTGATCAATGTCTCTCTCTCATCGATGTTTCTGATTCTCTATCCCTCTCCCTTCTTCTCTATAAAAAAATCAGTAAAATATATTAAAAAAAAAAAAAGAAATAGCCTGTTACTTCCTGGTTGGCATGGCTTAGTGGTTGAGTGTTGACTTATGAACCAGGAGGCCATGGTTTGATTCTGGGGCAGCTGATTAATGATTCTCTCCCATCATTGATGTTTTTATCTTCCTTTCTCCCTCTCCTTTCCTCTCTGAAATATTAAAAATATATATTTTTTAAAGAAGAAAATGTTTTTTAAAAAAAAGTAATAGCCTATTACTGCCTTTGATTTATTTTTCTCAGAAGATACCTTCAAGGAAGAATGAAAACAGACATTTGAAGATTTAATTGGTGTTTTATACATTTGGGATTTTTATTAAAAATATTCTATAAACTCAAAGGTGGTGATGTTTTAATCCATGTAATTATACCTTAGTGTCATAATCAAAATTTTTGCTGTGAGGACAAAGCCTATTTTTTGCATCTTTCCATCCTTCATCATCTCTTTTCTACCTAGCTCCTATTTTTATATCTTCAGCTAAAATCATGTGAAGATGTCCATATAATTTAAAGGACATCAGACAAGGTGTCATAATAGGATGAATTTTTCCCACTTAAGGTAAAGAAGGTAGAAAAGTCTGAAACTCTCTTGGCAGTATAAGATGTTAAAATAATTAGAAATGAAAAACCTCTTGGAAGTCAGCCTTATTTTTCCAGATCTCTAAATAGAAGAGGCTATGCCAGAAGAGGGCTTCAGGAGAGGCTGTGGCTAGAGGCTCTAGCTGATGCTACTACCCTGTGCCTGAGTTTGGGACACGTAAGGCCACCCCCAATCAGAGACAACATGATTAACTATCGGATGAAATGCCATTAACAATGATCAGCTTCATACCCTTCATCACAAACCTGCAAAGGGATCACTCTTATAGTGTTCCCAGAAGTCTTCAAATTCCTTCCGGACCTCCTCGTCCATGGTGATCGCTGCAGACTGCTCATTGTTTACTTGGACATAATTGGCTTTCAGGACTATCTCCACCTCGCAGCGCACGTCTCGCTGAAAGGGCTTCCACCGTTGCATTACCACCCCATAAATAGTGAGGTCATCCCCTAGGAAAGAGCACCAAGTGAGTCCCGCAGCAGCCCTCTGCATCCTGGGCACCGACGCCCATGTCAAAGGACAGAGACATAAACCACTTCCTGACCAGGGTTCAGAGTGCTATCCACTCCTCCAACACTCACTGGCAAAACAATCTGGGTGCAAAAACCCACCAGAAATTGCTAATTTTTTTTAAAAAAACAGGCACTTGTAACCGTACAACTAAAGGCACAAGTCAGCATTTTTATTTTTTCTTAATCTGTCATATTATCATCACACCAAATTATTACAATTCACCAGGAAAATAGTTTACTGGATGACTTATTCATTATTATTATATTGGGTGAAAGGCTCAGAATCTTAAGCCATAGAGATTCCATTTAAAGAGGTGAGAATTGCAGCCATAAGATTAAACCATAATCAGTTTGCTGTCAGGAAAGGAAAAAATTTTGTGATGACATACCACATTTAGTAATTTATAAATTAATTTTTAATTAACACATTTGTTAACTTTGTATTCACGAACTTTTTTTTTTAATGAGCAAAGTAATGAATGAATGAATACCTATTCTACATAAGAAAACTTTGAATAAACTATGAAAACCCAAAACACAACCCTGCTTATTCCTTCTTGGTTGGTTCCTTTCCACCTCAGGAAACTCTCTAATTCCTGGTGGACAGGATAGTAAATTTTTACAGATTTTCCTAAGAGGCCCTGGTAGTTTATATACACCTTCTCCAAATACTAACATCTGTGTTTATTATTGCATACAATTCCATACACCAATAACAAATTTTTATGAATGCTTGGCATTTAATATTTTGGCACTGGAAAAGGCAAAATCCTAGTCCCCAAAGATTTCAATCTTATTGAACACAGGATATTGGACATACCCCAAACTCAATGCTGGTGTTTATATTTTGCACAAAAATATTGTCTCTGAACTAATAGGCACATCTTTATCTCCAAGGCTGGGTCAAATATATATTTGCTGGTGCAAAATGCCTTAGACTCTAAATTTCAATATGCAATGTGTAATCCAGAGAGCTTTTGATTTTCTGAAGTATACTATACAGGCTAAATGCATGGAACCAATGGTAGCAATTCACAGAATAGAAAGCATATTTCTAGCCAAAGGCAATTTTATAAGTAACAAATAGGTGCTTTACACTTGTTTTTAAAAATCCGTTCCAAGCTACTTCCTGGTGGTTGTCAAACACAATTAAGAATAATGATCATTTACTATATTGTCTACCCCGAATTTTGTAGATAAAAATAACTTGGGGCAACTTTATATGAACATCAGAACAATCCTCTACTCTGGTCATTTTATGGGTTATATTTAGGTTGTTCCTAATTGCGTCAAATGAAGTACTTAACTTTTAAATATAGCACATTCTAGTAAGAATCTGACTTCAATAAGTGGTGATAATGTGGAAAATGTAGAGTACTGAAGAATGGCCAAGAACACTGACTCATTAGATTTGGACTCAAAGCCCAGCTCCAACACTCACTGGTTATGTGACCTTCGGCAAGTTACCTGCCAGAAGCCAATTTTAGCAGGTCAGCAGGGCTGAATCACCTGGAGATGGCTGAGGGCATTTCCCCAAACCTAAAAGGATGCGTAAATTGATTGCTTACTGCCAAATAGCTAAGGGCATTTCAATCTACATATTATTGTCTCCTACTGGCCTAACACCTGACAGTTGTAGGCAAATTCCCAAATTTGACAATGGATTCTGTACAAATGCTCCTCTTTGATATGTCTATCTCTACCTTGCCCTAGGACAAATTGTGTTAATAAAAAGCAAGGGGCCTGAGACAAGAAGAACTTAGTTCCTTTAGCTAAGTCTTCTCTGACTCCCTATAAAGCCTTCCAAAATTATGTTTCGTCTCTGGACTCTTATTTAATTTATGCACAGTGCCTTCTCCAGGTTTCTGAACTCTTCTAGATGCTGTATCAAGACCACTGGCAGTTACCTAACTTTGCTGAGCCTATGTCTTGACCTACAAAAAGGGAATACTTATATTTATATCGCAGGACTATAGTGATAATTAAGTCGAATAATGTTTGTAAATTAATACAATATCTAGAAATAAAAGTGCTCAATAAGTATTAACTATTATACTAAACCTAACCTTACATTTGTAGAGCAACTGATACCTTTAAAAAGCCCTTCATATATATATGTTTTGAATGGCAGATTTCTGTCATCATCAGAACAATTATGGGGTACATGTGACAGTCCAAGTGAATACTCATTTTAGTTTCCCATGGTAAAAATTATAAACAATGTTATTTTCAGGAAGCTAAATTTCTTACTTCCATATTCCAGTCACTTGGTGCTATTCTGTCTTCTGCAGTATATTTACTACTGCAGCATCCCCATCAGACCCATCTCAGATCTGCTGCCCTGACAGCTTTCGGCACATAACCTCCAACTTTATTACTCTGCAACGTCAGTTTGGGTTCCTAACTAGACTGTAAATTCCCAAAGGGCAAGGATTATGCCAATTATATCTTCTGATATTTACAGAAGTTTATAGGTGTGGATAGGTGAAAACATAGCTGTTGACAGACTGCTTACATATATACTTTTTTATTAGTGACATGTGAAAGAAAAATATCTTAAGGTTTTTTCTATGTAGAAAGAATTCAGTTAGATGAAATCTCTATCAAAGAATAATTTCATGTTCAGGGTAACCTCATATAAGCACTGTTTTGCTGATCCAGACATTACATATTTGGGTTAAAATCTGTATGAACAAGGTACTCTGACACAGATTTGCCCATTTAGCAGGAAATCCATGATCAAAGCTATTATTTCCTTAGTATACTGTTTTGATAACTATAAACTGTTAATGTATTTGACATAAATTTCAAACTATGAGTTGGTGATTCTTGGATGAATGGGGGAGTCTTTTGATAAAGAATTATTTATGACTCTAGAAAATGAACTCTCTTATTTCCATACAATATTTGCTTCATCATTTTAACATCACCTCAGTAAATATTTTCTAAATGAGGCATTTGGAGAAATCAAAGATTAAAAAAGGGAAATGATGGAATTTCGCTTCATTTCTATCTTTCCTTTAGAGGAGAACTAGAATGTGGAATAAGAGACCAGGTATACCTGTTATTGCCCAGCATATCCAATTGTGCTATCTGTTTTTATAGAGATGAACAGTATTTTAGAGAAAATGGGAAATATTTAAAGCAGGTAAATTGAAAGGCAACTGCTGATATTCAGCTAAGATTTAGAAATCATTTCCATTTTCTGAACCACCTTCAACTTAAATGTTTAAAAAAGGAGTGGAAATCATTAGGCAATTTTTAGATTAATTGTAATAATGATTAAGAAAGAGAAAGGATAGGGAGAAACCAAGATGGCGGCATAGGTGAACACCTAAACTGCTGCCTCACAGAACCATTTCAAAACTACAGCTAAAAGACAGAACGGACACCATCCATAACAATAGGAAAGCTGGCTGAGTGGAAATTCTACAACTAAAAGGAAAGAGAGAGGCTCATGGAGACTCAGAGGAGCTGCAAAAAGCTGAGATACAGAGACATGCACGTGGAGAAGACGGGTGGCGGAGTGCCTGGCTGGCTTCCTCTAGTGGGAGGGAGACAGAAACTCCCAACTGCACTGAACCACAGTTACGACTGCACTGAACCCCAGTTCCAGGCAAGACTCATCCGGGAGGAGTCTGGACTGTCGTGAAAAGAGAGGAGTGCACGAAACTTAGGGGAGTCATGAAAGGCAGAGGTCTGGAGGCACACGTGCAAGTGACTGCTGATAGTGCCACTGGCTTTCTCTAGCAGAAGAAGACAGAACCTCCCAACTGTGCTGAAATCAGTTCTGACTGCACTGCAACCCAGTTTTCGGCAGGACCCTGGAGACCCAGACTCATACTGGTCCCTGAGCTGGAAAGGCAAGGATCTGGAGGCATGTGCATGTGCACAGAGAGGGCTGCAGCGATTACCGAGGGACACTGAGACCCTAGGGCCGAGTAGGGCAGGGCTGACTGGAAGCCAAGGCTGTCTGCTCAGCCCTGAGACTCTACCCCCTCCAAGCTGAACACAGAGGCTTTTGCAATTTTGCAAGTCTTGTATCATAAGGCTGACTCCAGCATAAAAGTTCTACTGGCATAGACACAGCTGATCCTCAAAACCAATTGGCTTGGAGGTCAATTCCCCCCAGTGATACTAACAACAATCAAGACTTAACTACAACAAGGCTGTACACAGAGTCCACAAAGGGGTGCACCAAGAGAGTCCACCTCAAGTAACTGGGGAGGCAGATCTACTGGGCCATATAAGACACCTAGCACACAAAGCTCCTCTACCAACTCAGGGATGCAGCAAAAATGCAGAGATAAACGAAAGAAATAGAGGAAAACAAACAACTGTTCAAAACCACGGTTATAAGATTTTGTAAGAATTTCTAGAAAAAAATGGAAAAATTCAAAACCACAGTTATAAGGTTTTTTAAGAATTTCCTAGAAAAAAATGGATAAATTTAGCAAGAACCAAGAGGAGATGAAAAAGGTCAAACTAGAAATTAAACACACAATGAAATCAGTTCTGACTGCACTGCAACCCAGTTTTACAGAAACCTAACAGCAGACTAGAGGAACACAAGAATCAAGTAAAAGATTTGAAATACAAAGAAGCAGAAAACACTCAACTTGGAAAAGCAAGAAGAAAAGAGAGTCCAAAAAATGTAAAGATAGTGTAAGGAGCCACTGGGACAACTTCAAGCGTACCAACTTCGAATTCTGGGAATGCCAGAAGAAGAGAGAGAGCAAGATACTGAAAACCTATTTGAAGAAATAATGACTGGAATCTTCCTCCACCTAGTGAAAGAAATAGACTTACAAGTCCAGGAAGTGAAAAGAACCCCAAACAAAAGGAATCCAAAGAGGACCACACCAAGACACATCATAATTAAAATGCCAAGAGCAAAATACAAAGAGAGAACATTAAAAGCAGCAAGAGAAAAACAGTTAATTACCTACAAGGGAGCACCCATACAATTGTCAGGTGATTTCTCAACAGAAACTATGCAGGCCCAATGGGAGTGACAAGAAATATTCAAAGTGATGAACAACAAGAACCTACAACCAAGATTTTACTCTCCCCAGCAAAGCTATCATTCAGAATTGAAGGGCAGATAAAGAGCTTCACAGATAAGAAAAAGCTGAAGGAGTTCATCAACACCAAACCAGTATTATATGAAATGCTGAAGGGTACTCTTTAAGAAGAGGAAGAAGAAAAAGGTAAAATATAAAAAATTATGAACAACAAATACATATCTATCAACAAGTGAATCTAAAAATCAAGTGAATTAAAAATCTGATAAACAATAAACTGGTGAATATAATAGAATTAGGGGCATAGAAAGGGAGTGGACTGACAATTCTCAGGGGAAAAGGGATGAGGGGGGTGCAGGGAGATACTGGACAAAAATCATACACCTATGGATGAGGACAATGGGGGGGAGGTAAGGGCAGAGGGTGGGGTGGGAGTCAGATGGAGGAGAGCTATGGGGACAAGTGTAATAATCTGAAAAATAAAGATTTATTAAATTTTTAAAAAGTGCAGCCGAAACCAGTTTGGCTCAGTGGATAGAGCGTCGGCCTGCGGACTGAAAGGTCCCGGGTTCGAATCCGGTCAAGGCCATGTATCCTAATTGCGGGCACATCCCCAGTAGGGGGTGTGCAGGAGGCAGCTGGATCGATGTCTCTCTCTTATCGATGTTTCTAATTATCCCTCTTCCTTTCTCTCTGTAAGAATCAATAAAATATATTTTTTAAAAAAAAGAGAGGGAGAGAAAGGATAAGTTTTATTTCTCCTCACAATGGTCTGGACAGGCCTGAGAATGCATGCAGGTTACAGAAGATGCTGAAGATGCTGGCTTAAGGGGACAGACTTCCATTCTCCTTTTCTTGGGTGGGACACTGGAGCCTTAGAGAAGCTGATGAAAGATTTGTAGCTCTGAGGACAACTTTGTTTGGGACTGAAAGTCTACAAATTCAAAACTCTCAAGCTCTATAGTAAAGTCTTCTGTCAGTACGGAAAGATGACAGTGAGGAAGAAGAATGGATGAGGATACCTGTGTTGATATATGGAAAACATCAAATACAGTACTTTGGTTAGACAAAGTTTTTGATTAAAACTTTAAGATGATCACTTTGAAGGCAGTCTGCTTCTGTCTGTGATCTGTATATACCCTTTGTTGAACGCCAGTGACATGTAAATTTTAAGCCCTACCCTCTACCAACAGCTGAAGAAAGCAACCCTTATTCTCTCATTATCAAGCTATCACCAACATATCCATTTAAAAAAACATACCAGATTTTATTAAGAATATCACTTATGATATTTAAATGTGGTTCCTGCAAAAGACCGAATAGTATTTACTGTTTTGGTGGTATTGCTGATTTACAAAACCTGCTAATATCTTAATCTTTCAAATAAAACTTTTTCTACCATTTTCTTTGTAAAAACAAAAATTTGAAAGTCAATATAGAACACTTCCATTCTATAGCGGTGGGCTGAGATTAGTCCTCACCCTTCCAAAAGTACTTTCTAAGTTTGCTTCTTCCCAGGCGCCCCAGTGAGAAGGGTAAGAGGACACAAGGTGAGTTGCGAGGGGCAAAGGAGAGTTTAGGAATTGTCTGGCTTAGAGATCAAAGTAGAACTAAGAATGACATCACAACAACCAGGCTTGGGGATTTTTTTTGGATTTTCAGAACAGCTCTGAGGCTCAGAGTCTGTAATTTGCCTGGAACACTGTAGATCTTCAGATCAAGAGGCCTAAATAGCTAACAAGATACTGCACGTCCTCTGCTTACACTCACCATCACCCAAGGCCCATGCTGGACACTTCTGAGTCAAGTCTACCTTCTGCACCTCCAGCTCACTGAAACCCAACAGCTCTTCTGTAATTTCATTTCCATTTCTATATGACAATCTTCCAACAAATAGAAGTTGGTTGCCATCTCTTTTCTGAGGCTTACCCATGCTAACCACCCACAGTTCTTTCAGTTGATTCAAGTTCCTTCCCAATTCAGGCAATTGGCTAGTGGAAATGCTGAGGACCCTGGGAGGACAGAAGACCAGCACAGAGCAGAGGAAAACACCTCCTTTCTTCTGAGCCATTAAGGCTCAGCAGCATTTGACAGAGTCACAGCTACTGATGCCTATCCCTCCTTATTTCTGTTCTTATCTAGTTGCCCACTAAAACCAACATTTTTAAAGCTGCTCCTGTGAAGCTATGAGACACTGAAGAGGTCCACAGATCTGGGTTCGCATTCCAGTTGTCACTTAACTTTCCAAGGGACTTAGGCAAGTCGGGGTCTTCATGTATAAAACAAGCAGCTGGACTAGAGCGCCAAGCTCCAGCCCAGCTTCTTTCCTGCTGTCCTGTCCCACCTCCATGCCAGTCTCTGTTCTCAAGGTAGGCAATTAAGTCTCCGCACTCACTCTTGGGAAAATAAAAAGTGGTTTTTCCAGATTGATATGTTAGGACCTCCTATGTAAGCTAAAAAAGTTAATTCTTACCAGATTTGCAAGTGTCTACTAAGTCATCTTCTAGGATAACTTTCATGGATCGTGGAATACTTCCAACAGCTAGCCTTTGAACCTAACAAAGGAAAGAAAACAGATACTGAATATGCTTAAATATATGCTAAATATTCTGAAGCCTACCAGTTCTTGAAATTACCATTTATATTTCTCTGGTATTGTAATACAATCTAATTATGACAGGGATTTTCAGACTTTTCTTGTAAATTGTGCATACTATTAGTTTAAGAATTTACTATAACTAAACTAAAATAAAAACACCAATATCTGGAAAACATCTGCAAATATAATCTACCTTGTGGATAGTCAAAATAATTCCAACTACTAAAATAATAATAAAGTTATATACCCAAAATAAAGAGGCAGTTCTTTCCTGATTTCTAGTCATAAGACCTGGAACAAATCACTTAGTTCCTTGATTATTCCTTAGAAACAGGACCCTGGTTTTAATCTACAGGAGCAAGTACCCAGTAAAAAGACTGAATCTCCCAGGCTCCCTTGCATCTAGGTGTGGTCATATTTCTAAGTTCTAGCCAATGAGATGTAAGTAGACATGCTATAGGAGATTTTGAAGGAGACTACTTAACTGGACACTTGGGTTACATGGCCTGTGGTTTTGCCTATATTCCTTTGTCTGTTCTCTGACTAGAATACAGATGTGATTGAAACTGCCATTCTGGGATATAGACAACCATAAAAATAGAAACTGAGGAAAGAATGGTGTAGAAAGACATAGGTCTAAATTCCTGACACTGAGTAAGCCTTTGTGTTTAAGTGGCAAGTAAAATAAAAATCAGGTTTGCTCTCATGTATGAAAGAGTGGTTAAATGTACTTCATTAGGCATAGCAAATAAAAATTAGGCCTAAATGCTAAATCTGGCCCACTCCAATATTTAATAACCAATTAAACCCATTTAATTTTCTCCTATCCCTTAGTGAAGAACACCCAGTTTAAACTTCTTAAATATTCACTTAATTTTAATATAATTATTCATTCCACTCTCTTCTTGCCAATGCTCTACATAGAAAGATGTTTACTAGTATATCATGGTCTCTGTAGACCATGATATACTAGTAAACATGTTGCACATATATCAGAATCTTTAGAGACTATATTCTGATATATGTGCAACAGTTTTACACTTGATCTTCCATAAAATAATGACATGTTTCATTTGTAATCCGTTTTGTGTTTCCCAGTGCTGGCAATTTGCCTATAGCTGAATAATACTTCTACAAATTTGTCATTTTATTATTGATTTTCTCATTTACCTGTTCCTGAATTTTGATTTCCTGATAATCTCTACACTTGGTTGGAGATGAAGACAAGTCAGAGAGGCAAGTGAATTTTGAAGAATCACAGCTCTCCAAGCTGGGACATGAAGAGGGCCGGCAGAAGGTGTAATACTGCTCAAAGTCAGCCTTAACCACAAACACATGCTTGCATTTGTTACACATGTAATCCCTCTCAAACTCCAGGATCTTCACCAGACTCGTTCGAATCACTGTCCCAGTGACAGATAAAAAGTGTCCCACATCCTTCGTTTTAGGGATGTGCTCCCTCACCAGCTCAGGACAAACTGGCAAACCTGAAGAAGAAGAAGAAGAAACTACATCAACCTTCGCATATGACTCCATGGAATATACTTTTCTCATATTTCCTGAAGAAGAAAGTATAATTTCAGGGGGAAAAAAAACTCTGTTTTACTTAAGAAAAAAAATCAGATGGAGTCAAGAAAATAGAATTCTATCAAGTAATAATTATCAGTGGACTCACTTTAAAAGTACATATCTAGATGATATAATAACCAGGATTAAAAAAAGATTTATTCCCTTAAGAGGCTATCTCAATAGGATCTAAATACAGTATATAATTATAACCACATTCAACAAAGAATATACCGCTACCAGTCACACATAAAATCAATGTGTTACTTTTTGAGTAAACCACAATGCGAAGTGATAAAAGAGATGGTAGCAAAACGACCAGATGCCACAGTGCTAGAAGGCCATTGCTTTTCCAGTTAGGTTCAGGATTCATTAATATGTAAGTCTGACAGTGTTTCCAACCCTTGAACTGCCTAGAGGTTTACCCACAGCATCGCTCTATCTTTTAAAAACCTTGTGATTTTCATCATTAGTAAAAAAGCAACTTGATAAGTGCAAAATGTCAAAGAAAATTTTTATGTGGAAATGCCCTTTCTCATGTTTGACTAATGCATCTTTGGAGTAGAGCAATGCTGGCTGTGATAGTCAAAGGCTGCCTTCTCATAAGTTTATCAAGGTAGCATTTGTTACGTTGGTTCATGTCACGTGGACCATTGCGTGGGCCTCAGAATTTACTAGCTCTGAAACCTGGTAAGTATGCACACAGAAGACAGATCTGTCAAATTTTTCAAGCTCATGAGAAATAATCATAACAAGTCTGATTATCCTTTTAAGTTTCTATGGTCAGCACATTTTCTCCCTGAGAATATATCCACTCTGAAAGCTGCATATAATAATAATCAGAAGTATTATAATAATATTATAACAATTATAATATTATAATAATAATAATGGGAAGCATGGGATTTTTTTTTAAAGCAAATTAGTCAAATGAACTGAATGCTTAAGGTACCAAAATTACATTAGTTTAGTGTTACAGGTTACAAGTCCACAGATACTCGAAATTTCTGTTGCTTGCTGAGACTTGCTTCCATATACTATGTACTATGCAAATATGGTGGGCACTGCCAACATTTGCCACTATGACTTCTTTTTCTGTGCTTCCAAGACTGACTTGCCCACTCTCTAATGAAAATATTCTGTATTTATATGAACGTAGATTGCATCATATTTTGCCAATGAGGGTCCCTACTTTTGCTTAGGGTAATTTTTGTATATCTCTGCTCTGTGCTGTGTTGCCTTTACAATTTAACTCTCAGAAAACAAACTTATTTCAAATTTCTGTGGAATGCTTCATGAAAACCCCCTGGTGCTATATCAACTGCACAATAAAAATATTTTTAAGTACAAATAACAATTATTTTTAACATTGTATAATCAATATGTGTTAAGGTTACTCAAAAATCTTTCAAAGAAAATAAGATGACAATAAAATTCTTAAATGACTCACCTGATATCCTGGCATGAAGATTCTGCTTCATGGAGACACCCTCAGGCTGAGAAAGGGACTCGAGAATGGTCATGGCTGATCTTCTCAGTGAATTATCAAAAACAGTTAGTACTTCATTGGGGAATGCATTGAAATACTCCCCAATTTCCATGTTGGTCTCAAAAAGGGTCATGGCATTAACCACAACTGGGTAATGAGCATCTTCATCTCCTTCCTTCAGGATTAAAAGAATTTCGTTCTTATGATATTCTGAAACATATGACTCAAACACCTGACCGACCAGTGCAATTTGATCACTATTCATCTTGAATGTAGGTAACTAAAGAAAAAAAGAAAGAACTGTATTATAACTTTGTTGCTAGACTTACACACAAATTAACAAAAAATGTGTGGTTCTAAATCATCCTGACTCTAGTTCACACTATAATCTCAAAATACTAACTGAATTTACATTTTAATTAGATCTAAATTATCTGTTATTTGGTAAATGTATCATTTGTAAGAGGGTAAAGAAATACGTTGTTACTGATTATCAACTCCAAATTGGTCCAATGTCTTTCCCATTTCTTTTCCCAAAACCTCTTCCTCGTTAACTCTAGATTATGTAAACTGTCCTTGCCTTTTCTTTAACTAATTTCCACACATACACTTGTTCTCAAGTATAAAATCTTAAGTAACAGTCTTTTGGCTAAAGTTTCTCCTAGTAGAGTTCTTTGCAAGCATCCTGCTTCTGGGTTTTATTCATATAAAGAACATCTCTCTCTCCTCACTCTATCTCTGTAATTAAACACACACAGACACACTCATGCATGTATGTATATTCTGCTACATAAACTGAACATACACTATTATTCAGATTGATCACCAGTTATGACTTGAATAATTAGACTGACTTTAGAAATTTTAATTTAGAAGTGAATTTATTTCCTATTTTCTCTTTCTGATCCAGGAAAACTATTGGCTTCAGCAAAAAAACAGCCATCAAGAGTGTAAAAAAAAAAAACCTTAACAACTAGATAAATAAGTACTGTATATTTTATTACATCAT
>PVJN01039665.1:0-19689 GCA_004026805.1 Lasiurus borealis
TCATTTCACCTCCGGGGCCAATGGGGAGCTCTTTGTGCTGGAAGAAAGCAGGGGAGAAAAGAGGATCCTGCAGGATAATTGGATGGAAATCCCTTTAAGGGGCCAGAAAACGGTTCCCGTCCCGAAGGGCTGAAACGAGGTCAAAATATATTTGTGAAAAGTGCGGGCATGAAAGCCTTCATTATTTCTTGGGAAAGCCAGGCCTTTTAAAGGCTTTAAACAAAAGCTCCGAGAAGTGGAAGCTGCGAGAATTCGTCCGTGGCTTTAGAAAAGGTGGAGGCCGCCATGAAAGCAATTACCGGGGAACAATGCCGTCTTAATGGGGATTATTCTCCCAGATTGGGGGCACCTGCGCTGGGTTTGGGGGTGAGGGGTAGCAAGCAATGGCTGGGCCCCTTCCTGGAAGTGGGAGGGTCAGAGGGTGGCGTCAGCCTGGCTGTGGCTGGGAGGGACTGGGCTTGCTGACTGAGGGGCAAAGACATAGTCCTTGTGCCTCAGGGAAACCTCGTTTCTTGTGGAGCAGAAGGTGGCTGTTAGCGACAGCTCTGGACTTAACAGACGTGTGTTCTCATCTCCGGTCCCCCCCTCTCTGGCATTCTGCCCCGGTGTCCTCGTGTCAAATGGGGAGAAGATGACCTGCCGCGGCGGAAAGTGAGGCCTGGCGATCGATGCCGGGCCCTGTGCACAGTAGGTGCGCTGGCACAGTAGGTGTGCTGGCAGTGTCAGCCCTCGGGTGCGTGCCTCCCTCTGCTTGGTTTAGCCACTGGGCAGGCGCCCACAGCCTGGAGGTCCTCGCAAGGGCTGAGGCGGTGCCCTTCTGAAGGAGCGGGAGGCTCTTTGAAAGAGGACCGAGCCTTGTTGCACCGGCCGGCCTGGCACACGTGGCACCAGGATGCACAGGGCTGGGGGCAGGCTCGCCGGTCTTGGCCTTGAAGCCGTGGATTGTGTGTGAGGGCACAGTGATTGCTCCTCATGTCGGAGACTGGTGACTCTGCCCCTTCTCTTCCAGGGACATTCCCGCCAGGCAAGGGGCGAGGCAGGCAGAGGAGGGCAGGGCAGGCGAGGCGGCAAGACGGGGCATGTGCCGTGTTGTCAGGCAGAAGAAAGACTTCCATGCTGGCATTGTTTCCAAATAACTGCAGTTACCAGTTATTACCAAGAAAGAAAGCACAAGCAATGGCAGCAAGTCACTGAGTGCCCGAGAGTCAGAAATGCAGGTAGTAAGCGAGGAAAGGCAGCTGGTGCAGCAGAGAGGGCGAATGGATGAGGGAGTGAGTGAGTGAGTGTGGGCGGGGATATGGCTGGTACGCCACTGAAGTACCACCTTCACTCGTCTTAGACCAGAGCGCTTGCATCTTTTGCTTGCTTTTCTCTTCCACTTTCTGGAAAAACTATATAGAGCCTCCCCAAAATACTGTGTGCACACACACACTGTGAATAATTAAAAAGGCAGTGTTTATTAACATACATTGCATTTTCAAAATTGAGCTATCAGCTGTTAAAGTGTGTATACGTTTTTTAGGGACACCCTGTATGTTACATAATTACAGGGCAAAGAGAAAGTGGCTTATGTTTCATAATTCACACAGGTTTTGATTATTCTTTTAAAAATGTATTTTATTGATTTCAGAGAGGAAGGGATAGTAAAAGAGATAGAAACATCAACAATGAGAGAGAACCATTGATCGGCTGCCTTCTGCACACCTCACTCTGGGGATCGAGCCTGCAACCTGGGCGTGTGCCCTTGACTGGAATCGAAGTTTGACCTCTTGGTTCATAGGTCACCGCTCAACCACTGAGCCACACTGGCCGGCTGTTTTGATCACACTTTACCCGCCCAGCGGTTGTGATGTTTGCGCTAATGAAAATGGGGAGAGAACACTTGCTTTCCCAGCCCTCCTTCACCTGAGCTCACCGTTCCGGGCTTAGAGGACCGGGATTGCTTGGCAGGGTCGAGCGGCTCAGCCTCCGAGTATGGATTGTGCAGCCCCTGACCTGGGCGTGGTGGGACCCTCGGGACCCGGCACCATCGTCCTTGCCCTGGCAGCCCTCTCTCGCTGCAGGGCTGACTCTGACCGGGACAGAAAGGCTTGGCGGGCACACGAGGAGGGGAGAGCCCTGCACCACTCTGCCCTGGACCCGGAGCAGGCCGTGAAGAGGAGGCAGACACCACGGCTGTAGCATAAAATCCTAGGAACGCTCCGTCTGCGCTGCAAGCCTGGGAATGCCCGGCGTGACAGCGTCTGTAAATTTCCTGGCTTAGGCTCCTAATACCCGTCCGTGAAAGTCACAGTCCAACCGGGTGAGATCATGGGGACATCGCGCGGGCCATATGCCCTCGGCCAGTTGGTGCTGACTGACGTGTGGGAGCCTACGTTCTGGGACTGTTGGTCTGGGAAGGAGAAGTCGGAGTGGGGAGGGGCTGGGCAGAAGGAGGCAGAGGACAGGGAAGGGGGTGAATGAGCTTCTCTCAGCAGAGGAGAAGCCCATCACATTCAGCCTGAAGGGGAAGGGGCATAACTGCCATGCCCTGGGTCTCTCCCACCTGCCAGAGAACGTTTGTCTCGCCTCCTTCCGCCTCTGTGCCCTGCGAGCTGGACAGCGTTAAGCCCCATTCGCCACAGGAGGGAACCGTGTCTCACCCACGGTACCTGGGACGCAGTGTCTGAGCGAAGGCCCTGGGGTAGAGGCAGGATCAGCCCCGGGACTTTCTGACCCCAAGGCTGGCCGTCGTCCTGGCTGCGAGGCTGCAAGGTATCAGCTCAGGAGGAAGTCAGGGTCCTGCGAGTGAGAAGCTCCAGCTGGAGTTCCATGGCTGGGGGGACCCTGCGCCGCTCTCATCTGGGGAACGTGGGTGAGGACCTCCCTCCTCTCCAGGCGCCAGTGATGGGGGTGGGGGGGGCGGTGTGGGATGGGCCAGGGGGCCCGGCAGCCGCTTAGGAAACACCTGGGCTCTTAGGTGTGAACTGTATGAGAATGTGAAAACCTGGGATAATGGCACTCTTAAGTTGGAGACAAAGATCTCCCCTCCCTTCATTGAAAGCGGCTCCCATTTTTAAAAACAAACTGAAATGTTTCCTAACAGCTGCACCGAGGTATAATTCACAGCCCGTACGATTCTCCCGTTGAGGGTATAGCATTCAGTGTTCTTAGTTTATTTGTAGAGGCGATGGTCCACCATTGTTACAATTTATGAACATTCTGTTTCCCTTAACAAAATTACATTTTAAAAGAGTTTTTAATTTGAAAATGTTTCTCAATTACGATTTATGTTTAATATAATTTTTATTAGTTTTAGGTGTACAGTATAGTGATAGACAATCATGTTCCCCCTGGTATTTCCAGTACTCATCTGGCACCATGCAAAGTACAGCATAGGAAATACTCAGTGATACTGTAAAAATTAAATTTTTAATCAGAGGAAAGAAATAAACGTTAAACAAAATCCCCCAAACGGAAGAGGATCTCATGATTCTGGTGCCTCCGTTTAGCTTTTTATGTTGTTTCCACGCTTCATCTAAGATACAGAGCAGCAGAGTTAGCCAACCTCACGCCTGCTCTCTCACGTGACACTTCCAGTGCCGTTACTTCATAGTTTGAAGGCCCACAATGTTCTCTCATGTTGATGTGCAACTAACTCACCCTCATTAGCTGAACCATTAGGGTGTTTTCTGTGATAAGTAATGTGGCAGTGAACATCTTTGCCCATAAAGCTTGATTTCCCTTCATGAGTATATTTCCTGGGATTACCGGGTCAAAGAGTAAGGACATTTTATGTCCCTCTTTCCCTTCTCCCATGTTTATTCCCAAAGAGGTGACGCTGTTTTACAACGTTAAAAAAGGCACATATTTGTGCACACACACACCATACATAAAAAGTCATTTCATGTTACCATGGGTTCATTATGTAAATCAGAGAGGCAAATGCAAGAGGTCAAACAGCATGCATTTCTGGAGAGCCAGGAAAGATTGCCCTTTATATATCCCACCTGGTGACTCACATACTCCGCCATTTCCCGCAGAAAATCATTCCCATGGAAAACGACTCCTCAGCTCCTGACCTTTTATTGGCCGCTGTCAGCCCGGGGCAGCACTCTGTTTCCAGCTGTTCCGAAAGCCCCTTCTGCAGCCTGAGCCTCGGAGCTCGCAGGCATGAATAGGCTGGGGGAGGGTCGGGCCTGTGGGGGGAGGGGAGCGGGGGGACAGAACCCGTCTTTCTGGAGCTCAGAGCCTTCAGGTCAGAGGCTGAACTAAATGAGAACACCCCAACTTGTTGTTGAACATGAAACATTTATTCTTTCCCGGGTTCTGTGGCTCAGAAGTCCAGAGTCACGGTGCTGGCAAGGCCATCTCCCTGGGAGAGGCCTGTGGTTCCTGGTGGTGGCCTGCAGGCCCGTGTTTCACGGTTCCTGCAGTGTAACCCTCAGGAGTGCCTTCCTCTCCTTCACAGGCCCCCTTTCTGTCTTCCTAGCGCCCACCCTAAACCCAGTGTGACCTCATTTTCACTTGATGGCATCTTCAAAGACCCTATTAGCTGTAAACCCTTCCCAAAGTTAATTGTTAACTCAGGTGTAAACTGTTGATGGCATTAGCCGGGACCCCCTCCTGGGTTATTTGCATTTTATAATGCACTCCTAGGAGACCAGAATTCCTTGAAGATCCTTAAAAAATGAAGCCTTAATGGAGGCATAAGTGTGTGTGTGTGTGTGTGTGTGTGTGTGTGTGTGATAGAGACAAAGAGAGAGGGGAGAGGAGGGAGGCAGAGAGGGTTTTAAAATTCCTCCCATCTTAAATGCATGCTCTGCTGAAGGATGAGGGCTTTGAGTCAGCTGGGCTGTCAGACTTGGGTGCTCTGCAGGAGCTGCCTGACATTTTGTTCAGCTGCAGCTGTTCCGTGTGAGCCAGGGACCATCCAGTGTCAGGGCAGCGTGATGTTATTTAGTGGTTACTGGTATGCTGGGGGCGGAAAATTACCAAATGGGACCCAGCAGGTTGGATGATGCTCAGGTCTCTTGGGCAGTAAGAGGTTGCACCTGTGAGCCAGGTGTGGCCTCTGCTCTCTCCCTCCCCAGCCCCTCGCCCTCCCAGGGCCCCCAGGGACGCTCAGCTCCCGGCTGAGACTGGCCTGGCTGCCTGAGCGCTGGGAGGTGAGTCTGGAAGACCACAGGTGCTCAATAAATCGTGGTGGGGGCTGCTGTGAGGGTTTCTCTCTTGCACAGAAGTCAGCAGAGACTCGGAGGAATTCGCCCAGCCGGAGAGCGGTCTGTGCGCGCAGCTCTGAGTTTGTGCGGAGCCTGGCCTCTGCCTCCGGCCTCCCCGGCGGCGGTCACAGGACAGGCCGAGCTTGCCCTCTGCTGCTGAGTGCGGGTCGGAGTCCGCTCCACTCGCCCTCCAGCTCCCGGGCTGGGGCCGCTGGCTCAGCCGCCGTGCTTGGTGGCTTTCAGGATGGAGCCTGAGGCGGAAAGCGGAGCACCTACCTCTTGTCCCAGCACCGCCCACCTCGCTTTCTCAGAAATTCATAAAGTGAGCTAGAACATTCTAGAAAAGGACTGACTGTATGTGTTGGCAGTGATAAAATTCAATGTTCAAGCAAAAATTCAAAATTTGGAAAACTTCTGTCAAAATTGTTAGCTTAATACTGAGACATTTCTAATGAGACTGGTAGAGAGGTTAACAAATGGGACTTGTCTGATCCCCTATGTCAGCGTTTGGAAGATCTGCACGATTCTGTGAAGTAATATTTCCCAGGTGACCAATGAAGGACACACAGACACAGACACAAGATCTATTGAACGCGGAGGAAAGCGTGGTGGCCTGTGCACAGCAGCATGTGAAAGCTTAATACAGTTTTGGATTTCACGTTGCAAATAACTTTTAAGAATCTACCATGCATTGAGATTTAATGTGTTACCAGGGAAAATATATCTAAAATTACCTGCAAAGGTTCTTAAAAGATTGTGCCCTTCCCCATACAGCATATCTTCATATACTCTAACCAAAATAATATAACAGGTAGACATTAAAAAGTGCTGGAAAAAAAAACATTGCTTCTCCTGAATTATTTGTCTTGAAAAATAGTTATTTCTCACAAAAATATTGTTTACATATGAGTTATTATTTTGAACGAGTTAAGGATTCTTTAAAAACTTTCAGTTTTATTTTCAGTCTGCAGGTCAACACTCTATCCACTGAGCCAAACTGGCTAGGGCTCAGCTTTATTTTCAAAAATGTTAAATATTGCCGAGACCGGTTTGGCTCAGTGGATAGAGCGTCGGCTTGCGGACTAAAAGGTCCCAGGTTCGATTCCAGTTGGGGGCATGTACCTTGCTTGCGGGCACATCTCCACTGTGGGGCGTGCAGGAGGTGGCTGATCAATGTCTCTCATCGATGTTTCTGACTTTCTATCTCTCTCCCTTCCTCTCTGTAAAAAGTCAATAAAATATATTTTAAAAAATGTTAAATATTGATAGATATAACAAATGTAAGCAAAAGTTCTTGGGGTTCTAAATTATTTTTAAGAGTGTAAAGATTACCTTTTCCCCTCTTTATGTTTAAACTCTGTGAACTACTGATCTAGAATATACAGAGAATTCCTACAAATCAAGAATGACAGGATCCCGAAAGAAAAAAATGGCAGAGGATGCAAACAGGTAATTTGTAGAAAAAGCCAACGGGCATATCGGGAGGTGCTTGAACGCATTCATAATCAGAAAATGCAAACAAAAGCATGACAGTGCTTTCTATCAGCAACATGCAGAAAGCCAAATCATGGCGGGCTGGTGGGGCTGAGGACAGGGAGCCTTCTCTGCTGCTGGGAGTGAGAAAGGACAGCCCTCCTGGAAGTACTGTAGTGGTTACTTCAGTCACATGCAGAGTCCGTAAGACCTAGCCCATCCTCCTCCCTTTGGGCATAAGAGCAAAAGGTTTTGTCACACAAGTCATTTGACATGTGTGCAGATGTACGTGATGGCAGGGAGCGGGAAGCTTCTGGGCACCCATCCCTGAGTGGACCGGGAATGGGAATGCCGTGGGTACATCACAAAGAAAGTGCTGTTGGAAATGAGAAAGGCTGAAGTGACCCACAACCCCAGTAAATTAGAAACCCAGTCATACGAAGCAGCTGGTGTGATGCAAAATGAAAGGATCTCTATTGTATTTTTTTTAAATATACTTCATTGATTTTTTTACAGAGAGGAAGGGAGAGAGATAGAAAGTCAGAAACATCGATGAGAGAGAGACATCGATCAGCTGCCTCCTGCACGCCCCACAGTGGAGATGTACCCGCAAGCAAGGTACATGCCCCCTACCGGAATCGAAACTGGGACCTTTCAGTCCACAAGCTGACGCTCTATCCACTGAGCCAAACTGGTCTCGGCTGAAAGGATCTCTATTGTATCCGTTTCTGAGGGTGCTAGGAAATGTCACAGGCTGGGTGGCTTAGACCACGGCATTCACCGCCACGTTCCGGAGAAGTGAGAAAAAGTGTCCGCAGGCTGGTTCCCTTCGGAAGCTCTGCCTCTCGCCTGCCTCGATGGCTGCCAGCAACCTTGCTCCTTCGCTGGCAGAGGCACCACTCCAGTCTCTACCTGTCTTCCTCCTCTGCGTGTCTGTGTGTCCACATTTCTCTCTTCTGATAGGGACACCAGTCATAGTAGATTGAGGGCCCACTTGAATCCAGTGCGATCTGTCCTAACTTGGTAGCATCTGCAAGGACCCTATTCTAAACAAGGTCACATTCTGGGTAGACGAGAATTTGGGGAATAAACTATTCAAGTGCGGACATGAAACAGATGACAGTGGTTGGCTGCATAGGGAAGGGAGTGGGAATGTGAAATGAAGATAAATGCGCATAAACAAGCAAGAAAACAATAAACAAGCAGGAGTGGCCGTGACGGGACCACGGACTGTGCATGCAATCAATCCCACAAAAATAAACTTGCCTGAACCGGCCTTGGCCCAGACTCAGGAAGACAATAGTAACAACAACAAACCCAAATCAAAAATAAACACGAGGTCTCTTGAGAATTCTCAGCCGCAATCTGGCCTTCACGTGATTTGGAGCTGCAGTTCACACCCATCCCGAAGTTCCAGAGACCTCCAGCTGAGAACTAATTGAGTTTCAAGTTTGGTCGTGCCTCCTGCCACTTGGCTTAAGGAATTCTAAATCCTCTTTGGAGAAAAACCACTTTCCTCAGGCCTCCAAGAGCTTCCACAAAGCAAGTCTCTCAAGAATCGAGAGAAAATAATACATGTAACTTTCACACCAGTAAAGAGGAAAATGGAATAAGACAAATTATAATCTATGTTAAATAAGGCAACAAGGAAGAGAAGGCAAAACAAAAACAACTTGCAGAAAGCACAGAAATAAAATGAATTCAAATATATCAACATTTAACTACTAATATATATGATAACCGTGCGTGCGTGTGTGTGTGTGTGTGTGTGTGTGTGTAAAATACTAGTGGCCCAGTGCATGAAATTCATGCACGGGGGGGTGGGGTGGGGGTTGTCCCTCAGCCCGGCCTGCACCCTCTCCAATCTGGGACATCCCTCTCACAATCGGGGACCACTGGCTCCTAACCGCTCACCTGCCTGTCTTCCTGATCACCCCTAACCACTCTGCCTGCTGACTTGCTTGCCCCTAACAGACCCCCTGCTGGCCTGATCATTCCCAACTGCCCCCCTTGCCTGCCAGCCTGCTGGCTTGCTCGCCTCCAACTGCCCTCCCCTCCTGGCCTGTGATTGCCCCTAACCACCTCTACCTTGGCCCTGCCATCATGGCTTTGTCCAGAAGGATGACCAGAAGGTCTCCCGATCTAATTAACATATTACCCTTTTTTTTAGTATAGAAGAGCATAATATGCTAATTAGACTGGATGTCCTTCGGGACGACCTTCTGGCTGAAGCGGTGGCAGCAGGCGGGGGCTGAGACAGAGCAGCTGCTGTGTCGGTGGGGGCCAAGCCCCTCGCACGGATTTTGTGATTAGGCCTCTCATACATACATGGTAACTAAACTTGCCCATTGAGAGATTGTCAGGATGGGTTATAAATAAGTAAAATCCAGTCATATGCTTTTCCCCTGACACATTAGGGCACTGGAAGTTTGAAAACATATGGATAGAAACAAATTTATTAGCAAATAGTCCACGAGTGCCTATCTGTGAAGCTGTATTAATATTAGGCAAAATATGCTTTAGGGAAAAAAAGGTTTTTTACCCGGATAAAACCAGAATGTTAGATTCAAACTGGACATTGATTCATGTTATTCCTTATGCTACACAGATTCAATGAGAAAAGCATAACCACTGTAATAGGTGTTGAAAAGTTATTCAACAAAATTTAGTATTTATTCATGATAAGCATTCTTAGCACACCAGGAGACCTCTTTAAATCTGATGAAGGCAATTCCCAAAATAATCTATAGCAATCTCATACTTAATGGTAAACCATTCGAAACACTTTAGAATGAGAAACAAGGTAGGAGTGCCTGCTCTAATCTTTAACACTTTGTATTGCAATCCTGAAGAAAGCAACGAATTAAGTGAAAATGAAGCACAAGGAATGCCATTGCTTGGACATGAATGTCTCTGTAGAAAATCCTAAAGATCTATAGAAAATTATTAGTTTATGTGGATATAAAATGAACACAGAAAATAAAATTGCTTTTCTATGCAGCCTTTAGAATATATGATTTAAAAATGTATTATTTAAATATAAATAAGCTACCTGGGAGGTAAGTCTAAAATCGGATATCCAAGACCTTTGCAGGCAAAAAGCATAGTATATATTTATATATGTAAAACTTCATTTTGGTCTTTAAGGAAGCCCTAAATAAATAAAAATACCATGTTTATGGATAGTATGATTGAATATCATCAAGGAGTTAATGTTTCCCCAGTTCATGCATAATAGTCCCAACTGGACTTTTCTTTGGACTATCACAGACTGGCTCTAAAGTGTCGCTAGATACCTGGCTGGTGTGGCTCAGTGGTTGAGCATTGACCTATGAACCAGAAGGTCACGGTTCGATTCTCCATTAGGGCACATGCCTGGGTTGATGTTTCTGTGTTTCTCTCTCCCTCCCTCTTTGAAATAAAAAAATGTATTTTTAAAAAAGTGTCCATGGATGATGAAGGGGCCCTGCACAGACAAGAGATCCCTAAAGAATAGCAACCTGAGAAGATACTTGTATCTGATACAAAGATCGAAGTGGAAGCTACAGTAATTAATACATTGGAGGTCCTCCTTCTTGAAACCTTGGGCTGGCTCTTTCCTGCACAAGCCCCACTTACCTCTTCTGGCCGCCTGTGGAAGTAAAACTTGCTCCAGTGACCACAGGCTCTCTTTATCCCGGACTAGATCAGAGTCCTTGAGCGTGGCCCACGGCTGGGCCCAGGTGGAGGTACTATCAGAAGTGACTACAGGGCTAGAGACAATGCTGTGTCTTTTCTTACAGTAAGAGGCCACTTAGAAGATACTACTAACTTTATTGTTGTTGTTGTTATTATTTTAATCCTCACCTGAGGATATTTTTTTCTGTTGTTTTTCTGAGAGCGTAGGAGGGAGGGTGGGCAGGGGAGAGAGTGAGAAACATTGATGTGAGAGAGACACATTGATTGGTTGCCTCCCACATAAGCCCTGACCAGGGGCAGGGGTGAACTGGAAACCTAGATATGTGCCCTTGACCGGGAATTAAACCCTTGATCCTTTGGTGTACAGGCTGATGCTCTAATACTTAGCAACACTGGCCAGGGCAACACTATTATTTCTTAAATTTCTTTATTGATTAAGGTGTTACATGTGTCCTTATTCCCACATTACCCACCCCCAACTATGCCCTCACCCCCCCTGTTATCTGTGTCCATTGGTTAGGCCCATATGCATGCATATAAGTCCTTTGGTTGATCTCTCCCCTTACCCCCACCCTCCCCTACCTTCCCTCCAAGGTTTGATGGTCTGATCGATGTTTCTCTGTCTCTGGAACTGTTTTTGTTCATCAGTTGATGTTGTTCTTTATATTCCACAAACGAGTGAGATTATGTGATACTTACCTTTCTCTGACTGACTTATTTCACTTAGCATAATGCTCTTCGGTCCATCCATGTTGTTGCAAATGGTAGGAACTCCTTTTTAGTGCAGCATAGTATTCCATTGTGTAGCTGTACCACAGTTTCTAATCCACTCATCTGCTGATGGGCACTTAGGCTGTTTCCAAATCTTAGCTATGGTGAATTGTGCTGCTATGAACATAGGGGTGCATATATCCTTTCTGATTGATGTTTCTAGCTTTTTGGGATATATTCCTAAAAGTGGAATCATTGAGTCAAATGGGAGCTCCATTTTTAGTTTTTTGAGGAAACCGCATACTGTTCTCCACAGTGGCTACACCAGTCTGCATTCCCACCAGCAGTGCACCAGGATTCCTTTTTCTCTATTTTTTTTTTTGCCAACACTTGTCATTTATTGATTTGTTGATGATTGCCATTCTGACAGGTGTGAGATGGTACCGCATTGTTGTTTTGATTTGCATCTCTCAGATAGTGACTTTGAGCATGTTTTCATATGTTGCTTGGCCTTCCATCTGTCTTCTTTTTTAAAAAAAATATATTTTATTTATTTTTCACAGAGAGGAAGGGAGAGGGATAGAGAGTTAGAAACATCGATGAGAGAGAAATATCGATCAGTTGCCTCCTGCACACCCCACACTAGAGATGTGCCCGCAAGCAAGGTACATGCCCCTGACCGGAATCAAACTTGGGACCCTTCAGTCCCCAGGCCGATGCTCTACGCACTGAGCCAAACTGGTCTCAGCCGTCTGTCTTCTTTTGAAAAGTTTCTATTTGGGTCCGTTGCCCATTTCTTGATTAGACTGTTTATCTTCCTTTTGTTAAGTTGTATGAGTTCTCTGTAAATGTTGGATATTAAAGCCTTATCAGTGATAACATTGGCAAATATGTTCTCCCATGTAGTGGTCTTTGTTTTGTTGATGGTTTCTTTTGCTGTACAAAAGCTTTTTATTTTGATGTAGTCCCATTTGTTTATTTCCTCTTTAGCTTCCATTGCCCTAGGAGTAGTATCAGTGAAGAAGTTCCTTCGGCATATATCTGAGATTTTGCTGCCTGTGGATTCCTCTAGTATTTTTATGGTTTCACATCTTATGTTTAAGTCCTTTATCTATTTTGAGTTTATTTTTGTGTATGGTGTAAGTTGGTGGTCTAATTTCATTTTTTTACCTGTATCTGTCCAATTTTCCCAACACCATTTGTTGAATTGATTATCTTAACTGCATTGTATGTTCATGCCTCCGTTGTTGAATATTAATTGGGCATAGTGGTTTGGGTTGATATCTGGATTCTCTATGCTGTTCCATTGGTCTATATGTCTGTTCTTGTGCCAGTACCAGGCTGTTTTGAGAATAGTGGCTTTGAAATACAGCTTGATATCTGGCATTAAGATCTCACCTACTTTGTTCTTCTTTCTCAGGATTGCTGCAGCTATTCAGGGTCTTTTTCATTCCAGATGAATTTTTGGAGAGTTCTTACTAGGTCTATGAAATATGCCATTGGTATTCTAATGAGATTTGCATTGAGTCTTAGATGGCTTTGGGTAGAATGGACATTTTGATGATGTTGATTCTACCAATCCATGAACACGGTATGCTCTTCCATCTATTAATGTCTTCTTCTATCTCTTTTTTTTTCAATGTCTTGTAGTTTTCTGAGTAGAGGTCTTTTACTTCCTTAGTTAAGTTTATGCCTTGGTATCTTAATTTTTTTGGTGCTATGGTAAACAGGATTGTTTTCTTTGTCTCTCTTTCTGTGTAAGTTCACTATTGGTATATAGAAATGCCATAAATTTCTTGGCATTAATTTTGTATCCTGCTATCTTGCTGAATTCATTTATTAAGTCTAAAAATTTTTTGATGAAGTCTTTAGGGTTTTCTATGTACAGTATCATGTCATCTTCGAATAAGGACAGCTTTATTTCTTCTTTCCAATTTGGATGCCTTTTATTTCTTCTTCTTGTCTAATTGCACTGGCTAGTATTTCCAGTACTATGTCGAACAGGAGTGGTGAGAGTGGGCATCTCTGTCTTGTTCCTGTTCTTAGGGGAAATGGTTATAGTTTTTGCCCATTGAGTATGATGTTAGCTGTGGGTTTATTATATATGGCTTTTATGATGTTGAGATATGAACCTTCTATTCCCACCTTGCTGAAAGTTTTTATCAAGAAAGGGTGTTGGATTTTGTCAAATGCTTTTTCTGCATCAATTGTTATGACTGTGATTTTTATCTTTCAATTTGTTTATGTGATGTATCACATTTATTGATTTGTGAATATTGTACCATCCTTGCATTCCTGGGATAAATCCTACTTAGTCATGGTGCATGATCTTTCTGATGTACTGCTGGATCCGATTTGCTAGAATTTTGTTGAGGATTTTGGCATCTATGTTCATGAGGGATATTGGCCTATAATTCTCTTTCATTGTGTTGTCTTTATCTGGTTTTGGTATTAGGGTGATGCTGGCTTCATAGAAGGTGTTTGGAAATGTTCCTTCCTCTTGAATTTTTTGGAATAATCTGAGGAGGATAGGTTTTAATTCTTCCTTGAATGTTTGGTAAAACTCTTCTGTGAAGCCGTCTTCGCCTGGGCTTTGTTTGCTGGAAGCTTTTTGATGACTGCTTCAATTTCTTCCATAGTTATTGTCCTATTTAGATATTTAGAATCTTCCTTATTGCGTTTTGAAAGGTTGTATTTTTCTAGGAATATGTCCCATTTCCTTTAGGTTGTCTAGTTGGTTGGAATAGAATTGTTCATATTTTTTAACAATCCTTTGTATTTCTGTGGGCTCTGTTGTTATTTCGCCTCTATCATTTCTGATTTTGTTTGAGTCCTCTCTCCTTACTTCTTGGTTAGCCTGGCTAGAGGTTCATCAATCTTGTTTATCCTTTCAAAGAACCAGCTCTTGGTTTTTGTTGATCTTTGGTATTGTTTCTTTGGTCTCCATGTCATTTATTTCTGCTCTAATCTTTATTATCTCCTTCCTTCTGCTCACTCTGGGCTTTTCTTGTTGCTTTCTTTCTAATTCTTTGAATTGTAGAGTTAGATGATTTACTACCATTTTTTCTTCTTCTTTTTTTTGAGGTAGGCCTGTAGAACTATAAACTTCCCTCTCTGGACTGCTTTCATTGTGTCCCATAGGTTTTGGATTGTTGTGTTTTTATTGTAATTATTTTCCAGAATGTTTTTAATTTCTTCTTTGATCTCATTGGTAACCCAATCAATATTTAATAACATGCTATTCAGCTTCCAAGTGTTTGAGTGTTTTGGATTGTTTTTATTATAGTTTATTTCTAATATTATGCCCTTGTGGTCTGAAAAGATGCTTGGTATCATTTCAGTCTTCTTGAATTTGGGGAGACTTTGCTTGTGACCCAGTATGTGGTCTATTTTTGAAAATGTCCCATGTGCACTTGAGAAGAATGTATGTTCCGCAGCTTTGGGGTGCAATGTTCTGAAGATGTCAATTAAGTCTGTCTGATCTAGTAAGTCATTTAGGATTGTTGTTTCTTTGGTGATCTTTGGTCTAGAGCAGCAGTTCTCAACCTGTGGGTCACAAACAGCTAGCAGGGTCTCCTAAGACCATCAGAAAACACAAATATTTACATTAAGATCCATAACAGTAGCAAATTACAGTTATGAAGTAGCAACAAAAATAATTTTATGGTTGGGGATCACCACAACGTAAAGAACTGTATTAAAGGGTTGTGGCATTAGGAAGGTTGAGAACCACTGGTCTAGAGCCTTTATCCAGTGATGTCAGTGGTGTATTAAAGTCCCCTACTATGATTGTATTGTCTCTCTCTTGATATCTTCCACGAGATTTTTTATGTATTTGGGTGCTCCTGCAATTGGGTGCATATAACACTATTTTTTAAAGTACCCTGATATATCTGTGATCAGAGCTTCTTAGAATGATATTTAAAAAAAAAAGAGGATAGAGTAATGATCCAAAATTTAAACTAATTCTTTTGGTCATTTGCTGGTCAGCGTAAAGAATATTGAGTTTTCTATCAAAATGCTCATATGAGACATGAAATACCTGGGCAGTGAGAGCAATTTGCTGCTTAAATTGGGACCTTGCAAATCAATGATCAGGAACAATAGCATGCGTTTTCTCCTAATTAAAAAAAAAAAAAAAGGTGTGCTTCACAATGACATTTGGCTGCTCACTGCATGTCAAACCAGTAAGTCGGGTGTGAGTGAGCCTGCACAGTGGCTCAGGATTCTGGTGAAGAAAAAAAGCCTCCTATGAAAAACTGTAAATCTCCAGAGATGTGTGAGCCTATACTTTCAAGACTTAAGAAAGCAGGATTTCACTCCAGCTCAGTCCTTCTCCGAATCATGCAAAGTGGAATCCCCACTTCAGTGCCCTCTGCGCAGGTCCAGAGCCCGGGGGAGAGGAGGAGTGAGCTGGCCCCAGGGGCCGTCTCCAAGTACCCTGTTCGGGCTGCTCTTCTCTGCATCCGTGGGGATGTTTCATAATATAAGCGTCAGAAAGGGGTTAGCCCAGCTGCTTTAGCTCAGTGGATAGTGCGTCAGCCCAGGGACTGAAGGGTCTGGGTTTGATTCCATTCAAGGGCACGTACCAGGTTCTTCTTGATCCCCGGCCCTGGTCACGCAGCAGGCAGCCAACCAATGTGTTTCTCTCACTCGATGTTTCTCTCTGTCTCTCCCCTCCTAAAAAAGGAGTTTGGTGGCTCCTTGCATGGTGGCTCTCCATCCTAGCTGCATGGTGGAATTTTCTGGAATGGTTTTAAAAACCATGGATGCATGGGCCCTGCCCCTAGAGATTCTGATTTAACTGGTCTATGTTGTGCTTAGCACTTGTAACAATTAAAAGATCCCAGGCAGTTCTGACGTGCAGCCAGAGTGGGACCCTGGGTCCTCACGGAGGAGTCCTAAGATGGTGACGTGAGAAAAGTAAGAAATGGTACCTGGAAGCGAGGTGCTCAAACATGGTGACTTCCCTCCCCTCCCCTCCCCCAACACCTCCACCGTCCTCCAGCCCATCCTTCCCGTTCCTCACCCCCCCCCCCCCCGGTTCCTGGTGAGGCAATGTCAGCAAACACCTCTGCACGCCCCATCTCGGTGCCGCTGCCCGCGTGCATGCCCCTGCGGGATGGTGTCCCACCTCCTCGGGAGGAAGGTGGTTTGGGTGGGAAGTGGGAAACCTGTGGTTTCCGGCCGGGTGTAGGAGCTGGTCCTTCCCCCACGAGGGTGCCACTGGGAGCAGTCACGGTCATGGGCACTTGGGCCTTCACTCTGCAGGTGCAGGCTGTCCGAGGCAGCGGGTGGGTGGCCCGAGTGGGTGGAAAGGTGCCTGCCCTTAGGGCTCGGGGACTCCCCCTGCGGGAGAGGGAGGAAGGGCGTTTCCAGGCCTGAGCTTATTAGCCTGTGAGCTGCTGTCCCAGGGCCCTCCTGTTGGGCAGAGGGCCAGATATGCCCCCACCCCCACGCCCAGCCACCCTTCTCGCGCCACATGGGCTTCGTGGCTGCTGGTGTGGGTACGTGGGGCGAGGAGGCCTGCACCGGAGCGCCGTTCCTTTCCGGGGCCTGGGCTCCATCTCTGAGAGACCGCGAGAAAAGCCCGCCCGAGCCAGCGTTTGAAACGGTCTTTCTTTTCTTTTTAACTGAATTTTGTGCTCTATCACCATTTATTCCCCTCCTGCACCCTCTTCCGCTTCCTGGTTTGACCGGCAGCTCTTGTTTCATTATGACTGACCGCAGGAAGCAGAAGTGAGCGGGGCAAAGCAGAAGTGTGTAGGGCTGTTTAAAAGGCCGCAGCACACCGGATGTGGGGTACTGTCACGGTTGGAAGGAGACATCGGTGTCTAAGCCGCGCTTCTGCAGGGGCCGAGGAGGCAGGCCAGCGCCTCAGGCCGCTGGACAACTTCTCAAGCAGCGGCTGCCCTCGCCTGGCCTCACCCACCCTTCTGCCCAGGTGCCCTGCGTGGGACGCTCCTGGTGGTGCTCACTTCTCTCCTTTGTCGTGAACTCTCACGTTAGACATACTGACTTGGTGAATTGCTGGTCTTTTAGTGAAGTGGCTGTGCCCCCCTCATTTCTCTTTGAATTTGTGGAGGATTAAGAGACACAGCAGGGAACCTGGGGAGACATGTGAAATGAGCCTCCTTTTTATTGACGGGGAGCTTTCAGTGACCACAGAAATGAAGTCCTTAACCCAAGGTGGGTGGTGGAAAGACGGACATCCACTGTACTTCCTTCTGCTGTTTGTCTTGGAACGAAACTCTTCCCAATGGAGACACTGGGCCGTAGGAGAGGAATTGCGGGCCACTTCTGAGATGAACACCAGACGGGGTGCGAGCTTCGCATGGGTGCTCTGCCAATAGAGACCGCTGCCTCCGGGGGCATTACCTGGGCTGGCAGAGCAGTTTGACCTCGGAGCGACTTTGATCAGCGTGCTCCTGTTCAGCACACATTTCCCGTTTTTCCGCAGGTTTGTTTGCTGTGTCAGTTTCTTTTCTCCGCCAGGATGCTGAGCCGCCACCACTCATTTCCACGGGTGGGCCAGCGCCGGAGCGCGCCTGCTCGCTCCTCAGCATGTCGGGGACTGGGAGGGTAGAATTTCTCGAGCCACTCCAGCTGCCCAGCACCCGGGGCAACGTTTGCAGTGACTCAGGGTGACCACCCTCTACCACTAAGTGCCCCCCACGTGGTAGGGGAAGGCCCAGTTGTTTGAGGGTTACCGTGGATGCACTTTTAATCTTCGTGGCTGGCACAGGCAGGAAGGGTGGGCCGGGAAAAAGCTGTCTGAGAGCCACAGATGCTCTGCTCAGGGGAGCTGTTGGCAGAGACACGTCCCGGAGACGCCGTTGGTGGCATTGGAGGAGACGAGTGGTCTGTTCCTAAATCAATAGCTTAGGAAGCAGAATTTTAAGATTCTGTGCCCTGTATTCCAAGTCACAGAAATTACTATTTTTTTATTTTCAATTTTTTTTTTTTTTTTTTAGAAAAACAAGGAAGAATTTATTGGCCGCGGCAAAAATATACTTAGGGCAGTGAAACAAGGAAGGGCATAGAAGAAGCAACAGGAGGGCCAGGTTGGGCTGCTTTAGCTCACTGGGAAGTCAGAGAAGAGGGGGCCTTGGAGAAGGTTCCAGGGCTGAGCCCGGGACCAGCTGCTGCCATTGCTCCCCTGGTTGCAAGCCTCATGGGGGTCCTTCAGAGGTTAGGGGGTCTGTGCCTGGGGGTAGGAACGGTAAAAGCTGCTAAAGGTGACGCACTGCTTTAACGCATTTCACACTGGCTTTTAGCCCTCATCGGGCGGAGGAAAATTCCTTCTGAATCTGCCTCGCAATGTATGTTGGGAGGATGTCACCCAGTATTGATAAGAAGGAAGCAAAGGGAATTGGCCACTGTTGAGTCTCCTGGCCTGGGGAGCACAGGCAGGAAAGCCCATGCGCAGTAACCGTCAGAATATGCAGGGGGAGGAGCTTGACCATAAACGCCGGTCAGTCTAGCCTGGGAAACAAAAGATGGGTCAGGGGTGACCGTCAGAAGCCCACACAAGCTTGCAAATGGATGGTTCTTTGGGAAAAGCTCCTGGTTTCTCCCCAGCTTGAGAATTCACACTCCCAGGGGAACAAAGAAGCGCTCGCCCCCTCCCTGTGTGTCTCTGTCTGTCTGTCTGTCTGTCTCTCTTTCCCTGGCACACCCAGTGACACACTTGCCCATTCGTTTGAGTGCTCTCTGGCCCCAGGAACACAATCATCACGGGTTCTAGCAGCTGCTGGGCCCGTGGCAAACCTCAGCTTTAATATGAAACAGAAACTCTGGACACTGGCCTTGGAAGACAAAGCCTGGACTTCTCCGTGGAAACCCAGGAAGGGAACGCCTTCGATTTTGCATCACCAACAAACCTTGCCGCGCCACAGTCTCCCTCGCGTGGGCCCCGAATCCCACCGTCAGCAAGGAGATGACTGGAAGCAAAGGGCAAGTTCCGCAGACTGAACACGATTCAGAAATGCCTGTGTGCACGCATGCCCGCTCCGCCCCCTTGTAGCACACCTACACACAGCCGTGCCTGGCCGAGAGGCAGCCTCCCCCAGGGGCTCTGTTTGGCCAGCTCTGGTGGCGGGAAGGGACCCCCTCTGTTCAGCCAGCAGCTTTCTCCCCTTCAGGTACCCATCTTCCGACTTGGTTTGGGGGATGAGTCCCCTGCATTGGCTTCTCATTCACTGCGAGGCTTCTGATCACCACATGTCCCCAGGCTCCTGCTGGTTAAGATACTGTCCAACCCCAGAGCGAACTGCGGGAACCACGGGATCGTGTGCAGTCATCCAAAAAGGAGAAGAAGAGAGCGCACACTTTGAATTACCCACAGTTACGGGGGTAAGTAACTACAGCAGATCACATCAGATGCTGCTGTAGGCAGAGTGTGGGTTAGTAAGACCGAAGAGTCCAGCAGGCCAGCGATGAGGCCAGTGTGCCCAGGGGACATCTCCCTCCTGATCTGGTTCCTTTGTCATCGTGTTCAGTGTCTTTAAAACTTGGGGTATAATTACATTCAGCCAAACATACAGTCTGATGGGCTTTGTCTAGTGTGCTCAACCCCCAAGTAGCCAGTCAAGGTATAGAACACTTCCGTTCCTCGAGACCAGGA
>PVJN01039666.1:0-19689 GCA_004026805.1 Lasiurus borealis
GAGGCCGGTGCGCAGCGGGGGGGGGGGCGGGCTCACGAGGCTGGGGGGCCCCCCGCCCCCTTCCACGCGCGCGGCCTGCGTGGGGGCGGGGAGGGGCGGGGCGGAGGCGCTGCCGGGAAGGCCGGGGCGCGGGCGGAGCGCTGCCTGCTGGGAGCGCCTCCCGAGCTTTGTTGCACAACCGCGCCCCGCACTCCCGCCCCGCAGCCCCGCAGCCCGGCCTGCAGCGCCCAGAGGCCCTGAACTTGGTTACTGGCCCTCCGTCCCTTTCCCACACTGTCCTCCTCCCAACACGCTCTGCCGTCCTCCCCCTAAACACGCTCTACCAGGTCCCCCCCGGGGCGCGCCAGGTCCTAGGGGTTAGGGAAAGGAGAAGCCGGGGCAGAGTGTCCTCAGCGCACGGAACCAGGAAGCCGGGGGCATGGGCGCTGGAGGAGGGAGGGGTCCTCTCCCTTTCAAAGCCGCCCCCGGGGACGCCAAGCGGAGGAGCTGCTGGAGGATGAATGATGAGCTCAGACGCGGGCGGACGGGCCCAGGAGGAGAGGAAAGTGGAGCGAGCGGGAGCCAGGCCTGGGGTAAACAAAGCTGCGCCAGGCCGAGCGGGGAGGGGGGAGAGGGAGGGCCAGGCCAGGCCGAGGCGGGAGGGAGGCCGTGGCAGCAGCGCCTGAGCGGTCTGACTTTGCAAGTCTTTGCGGGAAAACGTTCTAGTTTTGAGGAAATGTTAATAGACTTTTAAATCACGACGTAATACTTTGAATCTCCATTTCAGTAGAGAAATGGCTAGAAATCAGGTTTCACTGTTTATATACTATTTCTCATTCAACGTGACCTAATATAGTACCAACAAAATAACAGAAAAACATGCACAATGGCATATACTTCTATAAATGAAACATTACAAACCATCATTTAAACTTTAAAGTTTGGGTTAATAAAAAAGGTGCTTATTAAATTTATTTTAGATGAGATTTAGACCCATTCTTATGTCTCCATTTGTAATGAAGTGGTTGTACAACACTGTCCCAATACAAAGATTAGCCCATTTATCTTTCATTAAATTATATGCCTTGTGGCACTTTTTCTTCCCACATGGACACAGAAGCAGGATCCTGTGAGAACACTACCAGAAAGGGACTGTTTGCAAGCCAGAGAGAGAACCCTACCCAGAAACTGAATTCTGATACATATTTTTGTGACCTCCGTCTTTTTGATGAACTTTGTCCATGTCTTGTTTTACTGACTTAATCATTGAGTTGCAGGTCTTCTCTGGAAGCTCACTAAATTTCTTTAAAATGATTATCTTAAAAAAATTAGATCCCTTATGAAGTGCTGAATTTCTATCAGGGTATAAAAGAGTAACATATAAAATGGTATCTAAAAGGTTAAATAAAAAGCAAGAAGAAAGAGAACTATTCAAATCCGTTTTAGGTCAATTCTTCATCAGCGAAGAAATGTTCAAAATTTATATTCATCCCAAATGTTTCTTGAATATTATTTATTTCCTTATAAATGTACTTCAATTTTTTTCCATGTTTTAAGCCACACATAATTCATGTTTCCTTAAGAGCAAACTTATTGTTGTACAGGTGTTCCTCCACCAGCGATGGAGTTCCTGGCCTACCTTAAATGTTCTCAGAACACATCCCCCCAACACTAGAACGGGGTGCACTGTGGAGTTCTGGTTGTTCACCCCACGCTGACGGCTGGCTGGGAGCTGCTGCCCACGGCCCTGACCGGCTCAGGACCGAGGATCACAGGGCACCCCAGAAACGACCCAAATCCCACGTGTGGCTTCCACTAAACGCAGAGGCTTTACTACACCAAAACGTCAGAAAACTGTCAGTGAAGCCACCATAAACTGGGGACCATGCCCTCTCTTCGAAATTATCTTTCTCCTCCTGTGCCTTCTCACAGTTACTTTCTGGCTTTGTTTGTTGTTGTTGTTGTTGTTGTTTGTGTGTGTGTGTGTGTGTGTGTGTGTGTTTTGGAGAGGGGGGGCGGTGAGGAGGCTGCTTTTTAGCGCTCCAAATTGTGCTGCCACATGTATATGTATGTATTCTTGCTTACGGGACCTAATGAGATTTCCAGCTGGTTCCAGTTTAATAAGATAATGGCTGTATGTGATATCTCTGTTTTCAGCTTGGGGGACTGTGACTTTCACTGGCCACTGAGTCTGGTTTGGAGCTGTTTGCTGGACACACGTGTGTACACCAGGAGGACAGAGCTGCGGGAAGGCAGGTCAGGACGCCTCTACTAACGACGGAGAAACATGGAGTCAGGAGCAGTGAGATGCTGGTTGAGTTCATGGGGGTGGAGGACCGAGCTCGTTCTGGAAAAGCAGGCAGAGGGAGACGAGCACCAGCTTCAAACAGAACCTTCCTGCGTGTTCACGGCCTGAAGGACAGGCTCCTCCGTCCGCTGGGGGAAGCACAGCCGGGGGGCTAGTGGTGCCAGCGCCCCCAGAACTGCCTTTTCCTCCACGTCCAGAGCTTGGACTCAGGCAAGACTCCTGGAGGCTGAGGTTCATTCTCGGGGTTCCAGCTTCTCCGTGCACCCAGTGAGTACAGTCATGACTGCAGATGGTGGTTATGAGAATTAAACAGCACTTACTACGCGGTGGCTTTCATAATCACCCCATCACTGCCTCCATCCCGACTTTCACATCCATCCTCGCATCTTTCCTGCCACCGCGGCCTTAATTGAGGGCCTTCGCCCTCCTTTGAAAACGCAGAATGCTGCGAGACTGGTTTTCTGGCCTCGGCGCTCTTCCCACCATTATCTCCGACAGGGCCCGTGTTTAGCAAACACGGATCTGAATGCAGTCACGTGACTTGTAAGCAAAAAGTAGGCGAAGTTGAAAGGAGAGGCTGGCTGGCTCTACCGTTGATTTACTGCGGCTCAGAGTGTGTAAACAGATGAGGGAACTTGGGACACTGTCCACCTGCCCTGCCCTGGGCTGGGGCCTGAGGTGGACAGAGGGGCAAGGGGGGCAGGGGAGCCAGAGGGCAGGAGGGGAGCCCAGGAGCCTGCCCTCCCTCCCTCTTGTGCTGGCTCCAGCTCAGACTCCCTTCCCTCCCAGACCAGCTCCGCTCTCTGCTCTAACTCCCTCTCTTCCTTTCATTATTTCTCCTCTCGAGCTTCTGATCTTTGGGTGTTTCCCTTTCTCTTCCTTCCCTCTCTCCTCTTGACTCGTACTCGACCTCTCCAGCCCTTCCCACCACCCTCCACCTTGTCTTTCATGCCACACTAGAGGCCCGGTGCACGAAATCCGTGCAGGACAGGCCTTCTTTCCCTAGGCTGCCAGCACTGGCTTCCCTCACAGCCCAGCTTCATCGGAAAGGATGTACGGTCTCATTAGCACATTAAGCTTTTATTATTATAGATTTTTAATGTGCCTTTTCTGTGTTTAGATACATAAATACCGTTGTGTTCAGTTGCACACAGGATTCAGTACAATAAAATGCACATATATGCAGCAAAGTGGCCATGGCTGTACCAGTTAGTTGGTGTAGGTACCTCTACAGGGTTTGCACACGGATGCAATCACCTAAGACACATTTCTCGGAAGGTGTCCCTGTTGTGAAGAGACAAAGTCCTGCATCATGTCAGACAGCGGGGTCCAGACTCCTTAGCTTGGGATGAGATTCCCTGGGAATCCAGTTCTAACCTGCCAAGCTAGCTCACCTCCCGCACTTTCCCCTCCGGTGGTTTGTGCTGAACCACTGCACCTTTCTGTCCAGCTCTCTCTCCACCCTGAGCCCTCACCTTCCCTCCAATCTGCCCTTTGGAGATGCCCGTGCTTCTACAGAAAGACTCTCTTACCCCCTTAAAGAATGCGCTGTACTCTGTACACTACCAGAGTGGACCCAATAGAATTTTATTATTTTATATGGAACCCTGTGTGTGTCTCTCTTCCTCTTAGATCTCTGCAGGCAAGGCCCATCGATTGTGTATTTATGTACATTCCCACACTTACAAAACCCCTAGAACGTATGCTACCCGTAGCATGTAGTAAGCGAAGCAGAAACTTTTAGAAAGCAAAATGTGGGAAGTCAGGCCTCCTCATACTCCGGCAGCCCGATCCTCACATCAGTGAACTGGAAGTGAGGCTGAGACCCAAGGTCCTCCTTCCCCTGTGCTATCACAGTCATTAAACAGCTGTGTTCAGCTTCTATCGTCATAGAAAGGGAGCCGTTATTTCAACATCCATGACATGTGTCTGAACATTAAAAGGTGAGGTGCTTTTAAGAGAGACGTAGGCTCCAGGTCCCGGCCCCATGAAGGAGAACCCGCTGCGGACTCCTAACTCTGCCGCCTCTCTGCGCCAGGACCGCCCTGTCCCGCTGCCCGCTGTGAGGTCTGGTCTCGGGAGAGCGACCACAAAGGCTGAGCCGTCAGCTAGAAGAACGTGAATTTCTGTTTCTAAAATACAGATTCCATCTTTCCACTGACGGATGCCTGCAGAGGGGCCACCACACTGCACTTGGCCCTTGAACAACACGTGTTTGACCAACCTGGGTCCACGTGTACGTGGATTTCTCTGAATAAATACCATGGATGCGGAGGGACAGCTGTATGCACCGATCTAAGCCATTTCACCTACGGGGCAGGGCATCAGGGGGTTTTGGTATTCAGGGGGTCCTGGAATCAACCTCCCTGAACGCTTAGGAACAAAAGAGGTAAAGAGTTAGATGTAGAATTTTTACTGTGTGTGTGTGGTGGTGGGGAATTCCAGTGCCCCCCGAACCCCCACATTGTTCATGGTAACTGTACTTACATCACAAAACTGGCTGACTTAAATCCCTTTGGGAACAAGGTAGAAAGTAAAAACGTATTTTATAAAAATCCAATCATCATTTTTATAGAAATGACAGCCAAACCCGGCAAAGCACATCTTTCTGTGGCCCCCAATATACATTTCACTGGTTGTAATTATTAGCTTTGAATAGGTCACTATATGTGAATTATTCCCCCAATCTGCCCGATGCCTTTAAAAGATCAGAATTGTTGCTGGATGAGCACGGGCTTTGGCGCTGCCCGGGGCATAAGAAAACCCAGCACTAACAAGTCCACAAGCAAGGGCCCCTCACCTGGGCATGGGGGAAAGAGGTTCTATCGGATGTAGGTGAGTCTAGACGCAGTGGTCGGCAAACTGCGGCTTGCGAGCCACAGTTTGCGGCTTGGTTGACTAATGACTTTGCCAACCACTGGTCTAGAGCAATGCTATCCAACAGAAATAGAATGCAACCGAATACAGAATTTAAAATGTTTTCGGAGCTACATTAAGAAAAGTCAAAGAAAAAAGTGAAATTAATATTTTTATCTGACCCAATATGTCCAAAATGTTATCATTTCATATGTTTCAACATAGAAATCGATGCGGTGCTTTACTTTCTGAATGTTATGTCTTCAGTCTGGGTGTCTTATAGACGCTGCTCATCTCAGTTTGGACTAGTCCTGGGTCAAGTGCTTGGCAGCCACATCAGAGAGGTCTAACTGGGGGAGGGGCGGCTATTTGGGGTTGGATAATGAGGTACCAAATTGACACCGAGTGGATTTTTTAAACTTTAATGTTTAAAAACATTAAACAGAGCATAAAGGGTATCAGATCACTGATGTGGAAATAAAGTAAAAACATTACAGGGGATCTATGAAGATGAACACTACAACGTTTCTAATAATGCAAAACAGCAGCCAGTTCGTTATTCCAGCACATACATTAATTAGATCAGCCCAATGTCTTCTGAGAGACAGAAGAGAGAGCGTCATTTCCCCCGGCCTTCCTGGGACCGGGGGGCGGCCCCCATTTGTGAGCTGTCTCTGGCAAGGGAGAGTGGGTATCGCAGGGAGGCTCTGAAGGCGGGGAGTCCATGATCCCTTCCACCTGGACCCCCTCCCCCTTTGTGAGGGTTTCTAAAAATGTGCTTGGGGACTCATTCTTCCCGGCCCGCTCTGAACTAATTCTCAGCTCCTTTACGGTCCAGTTCATTAGGTTCTGGTTCTCAAAGATCTAGAGTATGGGGGTGAGGGAGGCACCAGTTCAGCCGGTACCCTTTCCCGGGAACCTCCTCCAGATAGAATAATAGGAAACCCAGCATCTCTCTCAGTTTCACTTCTTAGATCTGAAACTTCAATTTTCAAATACTTTACTATATTATTCTTACTCCACAGAACGCACGGACAGAGACATAAGGTTCACTGCATGTAACCAGGAATCAGGTCAAGTGTGAGAAGTAAAGCAATGCTGATGGATAAATGTAACTGAGAGCACTACAAATGGGGGGGAGGGGAGTACATGCGGTTAAAATAACCACACAATGTGTTTACTGGGGTCCGGGCCTCGTTTCCAGGGGTTCCGCTGGCACTGTGACTTGGGCACGGGTTTTTAAAGCTCCCAGGCCAGGTCATGCTAATTTTCAACTCAGAGGACCTCTGCCGGAGGGACACACATGCGGCTGGAAATGCTCTAGATCTTCACTCTCCAGAAGAAATATAAACCACAACTATGATCCACATAGGTCACTGTAAACACTGAGCTTTGAAAAGAAGTTAAATTAGCTTTAATTTTATGTTGCTTGAGTCAATGTGTACATACTATCTATCTTTCAACAAGTAATCAATATAAACAATGTATTAATGGAATATTTCACATTTATTTTGATGCCCGTGTGAGTCACCAGACCCATGAACGCTGGAGCTTTTACAAAATTAACCCTTTGCGTGTGTGTGAGGCACCGAAGGGAGACGTTTGGCGCAGAAAGAAGTCCGTTCTGCGCGGGAGCCTGGCTCCCCTGGGAACCAGGAGTCCCGGGTACCTGGGGACGCCTTCCCCGCAGTGACCTCAAAGTAGCGAACTTGGACTTTGAAAACTCCGCATTCCCGATGCCCCCCTCACCCCACATTCCAGATCTTTGAGCACCAGAATCCTAATGAACAGCACCTTCAAATGAAGCCCTCAGCGCTATACATGCTCATGTTTGCGTGCCCTGGATGGGGACCCCGTCAGCAGCACCCCGCCTGGAGGTTCTCTTCTTTCTACTTACAGTGCAGCTCACAAAGGCCTCAGGCCTGAACACAGTGAGGGTGCCTGCAAGATATCCCAGGGGTCACACTCTCTGCAGCAGGGAATTAACTGCCACCTGCCCTGCGGCCAGGGCGCCCCATCTCTGGAGCTAGCTCTCTGGTGGCTATTCTGCCATAAAACACACACCTAGGAATCCGGCTGATTGCAAGCACACGAGGGAATTTACACCGTGGACCACTGGTGTCGGAGGTCCAAAAGGTTGGCGACCGCTGCTCTAAGCATCTCTCCCCATCTTTCCCCTCTGCCCACTTTGACAAAGAATTGCCTCCAGAAAAATCCACCCACAGATGAGCAAACCCAGTGCCACTGGTGTTCATGTGTTAAGAATGTCTAACGAGCTGAGAGGGAGCCTGTTTAGAAAGAGGGTGGGATTTAAAGTGAAGCAAACGTGGATTCTGCCTCACCAAGGCCAGCGGTGGAGCCCGGACTAGGGCATCACCTAGTTTTTAACGTGGGAAACGCCAGAATAATACCTGTGATGGCAGAGGCATTGTGAGCACTGTACATAATACAGAAGCAAAAGGAACCAGCAAAGGCTCAGACTGAAGTAGCACTCAATAACTAAGAACCATTGTTGTAATGTCAGAGGGTGGGGCAGAAAAGCATTGAACAAATAGGAGAACATAGGTAGCATCCGCAGGGACAATTATGACTGAGAATCACCATAACCTGTAAGCTGCCCGCGCCACTAGGTAAGAGAAGCACCTAACCACCGTGAATGTCAGTCAGCCTTCAGGACTCACACGCCTCAGAGAGAAAAGCAAAGCCTCGGTGATTGGAAGGAGCTTGGATATAAAGGTTTTCTGCATTGATCAACACTGTAAACAAATGGAGAGAATGTAAGCCACCTAAGATTAAAACCTGATTGCATTGCTTATACGTTTTTCATAATCAGGAATAGGTCTAATGATATGTTAAAGCTCCGAGATGCACTGGCTGAGAACAGTTTGTTTTGGTTTTGTAAGATTACTATCTGGTCAGTACGACCTTTTGCTGTTGTCTTTCCCCCTTTCTTTACTGTTTTATAATTTTTCACTCTTTTTATGCGTTCAGTGATTTCCCTTTGAAACTTTGCCATGCACATCAACCATATTAAATCTCCTTTTCTAGACGTAAAGATCTCAGCTGCAACCCCCCACTTTTTAATTTACTCTTATTCAATAAACTGTAGTTGTTTTACTCTTCATTTCACAAATCAGACTCAATTATTACTCTATATCATGTTTGTGGGCTTTACCTATATTTGTGCCTTCCACCTGTTTACTATTCCATCTTGTATCTCAGACACTCCTGCTGGGATAATTTTTCTTTCTCTTCCATTACACCTTACAGAAGTTCCTTCAGAGGCACTGTGCAAGTTTCAGAGTGACAAACTCATCACTTGGTTATCTCTAAGTGTTTTCATCTTATCGTGATTCTTGAATAGAAACTACAATCATTTTTCTAAATTCACTTCATGGGAATATAGTTCTGAATTCCACAGAGCTATGGAAATTTTCTATCTTCCTGTTGATCCTCACCGAAGGTTATCTTTTCCATTGACTTTTTTTTTTAAAGAAAGAATGGAAAGGAGGGGGAGAGACAGAGAGAAACATTGATGTGAGAGAGACACACCCTGACCAGGGTTGGGATCGAGCCTACAACCGAGACATCTGCCCTTGACAGGAAAAGAATCACGAAGACCCTTCCGTCCACAGGTCAGCACTCTAACCACTGAGAAAACTGGCTCGGACAGCTATCTCTCTATTAGTTTATAGGTAACTCTCTCTTTTTTCTCTGGCTGCTTTCAAGACTTTCCCTTTGTCTTTGATGTTCTACAGTGAGGTCTGAGCATATATTTATTTAAGCTGGGAATGTATTGCGCTTCCTGGACCTATTTTTATAAATTCTGAGAATTAACTATACCTTTTGAAACATGCAACAAGGTATCATCCAAGGGTAGTAAAGAAAGACAACGATGATAAATTTTACGGTACTACTTATGCATTTAAATTCACTTGAAATTAAAGACAAGTCCTCTGATAACATCCACGTTAATGTCCCACAAAAATAAATAAAACACATATGTAATTAAACGATGTCCCACAATGTCTATTGTGAAATCGTTGTTCATGGACCATAGTTCATAGAAAAACAACTTTCTGATGACAGATAACTCTGTCCTTAAAAACTTCAGGAAGAATTTGTATGACATTTCCAGTTTATACTAATACTCCATCATAAAAATTCCCATAGCATAAAATAAGGCAACACTTCACACCTGTTAAGCTTTCTTTTTCATTTTTCCACTTAGTTCATCTTAACTTATCAAATCGTAACTAATGCATAATTTGTTCTTGGCTCCTAGCTACTGAACTAAGGTATAGAATTCACACAGAAGGTTATTTATGATAGACCTACAATACTGTTTCTACAATTATTTAGAGCTCAAAGGAATTGCAAGATCCTCAAATAGCTATCTAATCCTATGTAATAAAGCAGTAATATGCAAATTGATCATCACTCCAACATACAAAATGGCCACCCATGTGGTCAAAGATGGCCGCCCCCATGTGAACACAAGATGGCTGCCACAAGATGGATGGCAGGGAAGGGCAGTTTGGAGGAACCAGGCCTGCAGGGGAGGGCAGTTAGGGTAACCAGGCCGGCAGGGGAGGGCAGTTAAGGGCAATCAGGCTTGCAGGAGAGCAGTTAGGTGTCAATCAGGCTGGCAGGGGAGTGGTTAGGGGGTGACCAGGCTGGCAGGCAGAAGCAGTTAGGGGCAATCAGGAAGGCAGGCAGGCTAGTGGTAGGGAGCCAGCAGTCCTGGATTGTGAAAAGGATGTCAGAGACTGGAGAGGGTGCAGGTTGGGTTGAGGAACACAACCCCTTCCATGTGCATGAAATTCGTGCACCGGGCCTCTAGTTATTTTATAATTATGTTCATTTTCCAAGTCTTTAAATAACAATATGTACATGCTCAATAAGAATACAAAAATCCTTGACCACGCTAAGCCACCTGCACTAAAAGCAAAAGGACATGGGAAACCAGGACCAATGGAGATATGGTCACCTCTTTGCGTTTGCCCATTCCATTCCTCTCCCCAAAGCAAAACTAACCACAAAACAGAAGACACCACGTCAGGAGAAAGAAAGAGAAAGTCTGAGAGGTGTGCTGGCTTGTGGATCTTCCTTCCATTTCCCAGGACGGTGGTTATTACTGACCAGCATCTACAGTTTCCTGGCGAACCAAGAAGAGCGAAGTAGCAATTTGATGGCTAAACAAGAGGTCCTCCCTACTTCCTTAGTGAAGGGTTAGCTACTCCGAGGCGAGATTTTTCACTTTGACAAATGCATAACCTCAATTTAGGTAATTTTATACAAGTTGCTTTGCTTAAATCTATAGGAACCTCTGCTCCATTCACATACAGTTATTTTACAGGCAATGAGGCTGAAACACATACATGTTCACAAATTAGACGGCCGTCTATAATCTGTGGAGATCTCAGCAAAGAACAGCTCTGCCCTAGTCAATGGCACCCCAAGAAATGGGGGAGGAGGGAGAGGGGAAGGAAATGGAAAATGTCCGAGTTAAAGCCCGCTGTTCTCGGTGTAAGTGGCCGCTTTAGGTCCAAACAGCTCGCTCCCCCGCACTTCGGGTTCGGCGACAGCCCTGACATGAGAAGGGTAAGGACTGCTAAAAGACCACGTCATACATGACCGGGATAGCCTGCACAAGCTTCTGCAGCAAAACGATAAAGACGTTGGCTACATGACATCATGGTCTTTGCCCAAGAGGCGGGTTAAAACACGGGCTGTGCGGGCAGGTGGCCGTCACCGGATCCTGGCACCAGCAGGACTGAGCGAGCCTCATTGCCACCCATGCAAACAGGTGTACGCAAGAAGCAACTATGTCTCAGGGCTGGTGGGGGAGGGTGCGGGTGGGAGGAGTGTGATTAGACAAATTAATACATGTCAAGCACTTAGAAAAGTATGTTAACTAATATTAGTATCATTAGCAAGTAAACACCAGTTAAATGTCCGGAGTGACGGAGCATTTTACTTCGTTAGTGACCATGAGTTGATGAGAATTTTGTGCGGACAGATGAAGCTTCCATAGTGAAGTAGTGACATATAGTGAGTACTTGCTGAGTGACGCTACACAGACAGAACGTACTCTAGAAATGAGTGTCTCTAACCCTTTCACCCCAGAGACCCCCCTTCCCGTATTCCCGCTTATCACCTAGGTTAGGGCCAATTTCTCAGCTACCACTGGCCTGCCCGCTGTGGCCTCTCATTCCTGGCGTCTGATGGGCTTTTATAGCGTTTCTCCCGCCTAAATTCTGGACGCTCACTGCTCTCACACTCCCGGCACCCCCACCCACCTGCCCCCTTCCTTCCCCTGCATCTACTCCCCTTGATGTGCCCTTCACTTCCATCAAAACAAGAACTACCGCCCTTCATTCTCACGGGGATGGGTCCTAGGACTCGCCTTGGATACCGTGATCCATGGATGCTCCCAACACGGCACATGACAATGCATACCCATTGGGCGTTCCCACAGAATCCGGCATGGATTCCTGCCTGCAGCCCACATCTGCGAACACGACAGCGTCCTAGCTCCGTGACAGGCGGGTGCGAGGCGTGACTGCCATTCACAAACACGTCTAAAGCGAAGGAGCTGCTCCAGCGCACCGTCTTCCGGGAATTACCGACCTGCTTCCAGACGGTCTGCATCCAAACGACGTTCTCACACAGAAAAGGGGGCGGTGCTGGGAGCAGCCAGGAGGGACAGGGTGCCAGGGTCCAACCGCGAGGTGCCCGCGCCCAGCAGCCACTGGGCACACACTGGAGGCCTCCGGCCAGTCGCTGGGAGTGACCGTGAAGGACACGTGCTGTCGATCACCGTGGAGGCTCCCGGACACAGAGGCACGGCATCCACGCGGCTGCGTCAGCAACGCTGGGCCAGACCTCTCGGTCCCCCTCCCCGCGCCTCCCTCCCAGCTCAGAGGGGTCACAGGTGCCTGAAGTCCTGCCATCGTGAAAAATCAGCCACCGGGCACCCCACTCGGGAAACTGTGCCTGAGTCAGTTGGACCGATAAGGGTACAGATCCAGGTGTGAGCACCGGTTCCCCCTCACCTGAGTGGACCAGACCGCTCTCCTGGATTCCTGAGCATCCCTGTTCCCCATTCACCGCCCCCACTCCCCCGTACCACGCCAGGGCCGGCAAAGGGTCTTTTACAAAAACCAGGGGAGGGAGGGACGAAGCCTCAGCTGCTACAGAACGGCAGCAGCAGCAGCAGATGAAATAAAAGCAAGTGGCCTGAACACCATGAATCCAATGTCACTTCCTGTGCCTCCAGCCACCAGGTGACAGACAGGCCAGCACGGGCTCACCGCTGCCCTCTCCATCCACAGCCCCTCTTTTTTTTCTTCTTTTTTTTTTAATATATTTTATTGATTTTTCACAGAGAGGAAGGGAGAGAGGGAAAGGGACAGAAAGTCAGAAACATCGATGAGAGAGACATCGATCAGCCGCCTCCTGCACGTCCCCACTGGGGATGTGCCCGCAACCAAGTACATGCCCCCAACTGGAATCGAACCCGGGACTCCTCAGTCCACAGGCCGACACTCTATCCACTGAGCCACACCGGTTTCGGCCACAGCCCCTCTTAATCTTCTTTTCCTTTGCCTCTCTCCCACCACTGACTCCCTTTACTGCAGCCACCTGCCAGGCTGGACTCGCTTATGCTAATGAGGCTGCAAAAGAGAACAAGTTCTCCTCCTCAGAAGGGCCCGGCCTCTGACCTGGGCGGATACAGACTGGAGGTGGGTGGGAGGATGAGTCTGGATAGTGCTTCATGGGTCCAGGTTCAATAGAGAGAAGACGGCAGGAGCCCCCAGGGCAGGCAGAGTCCTGGGGACACAGAGCAGAGTGGTGGGAGCCAGGGGTGGAGGGAGGGCCAGTGGACCGTCCGTCTCGAAGGTGAAGTTCGCAGGCTGGCAGACGAAGCGGTGTGGATGGCGGTGACGGTTGCGGTACGATGTGGACATACCTGATGCCACACAACTGTACAAGGTCAGGTGGTAAGCCAGCCCTGGCCGGCTGCACATACCCCCCCCTCCCCATACACCAAAAGGTGGCAGGTCTCATTCCAGGTTGGGGCACATGAGGGAGGCAAACGATCTCTCTGTGTCTCTGTGTGTGTCTCTGTCTCTCTCTCCTTCTCCCTCTCCCGGTTCTTCTCTTTAAAAACAACAACAATGAAATCTTTTTAAATGAAATGGTTAAAACAGTAGGTCTTATGTATATTGCACCACAATTGTTTGTTAATGAAGGAAAAGGAAAACGTGAGGGGAGAGAGGAAGAAAGGGAACATACAAGTAAATCGTTTATCTCTTGGCAGTAACTCTTTCTTTCCAAATTAAAATGTCTGGATAAACTCTTTCTATAATTTAAACTTTAAAAATTTCTCAGGTAGGTCCTTCCTAACTATTTTTGCAAAAGTTCTCTGGGAACTGCTAATATATTGATGTTTCTGAAATACTTCTTTAAAATTCTCTTTTTAAAATGTTATTAGCCACTATTTACAACTCAACTTTCTTTTTATTTTATACTCCAAATTCTGGAGCTCCTCTCTAGAATTTAATGCTAAAACAAATCTTTAACTGAAGTTAAATGGTTCATTTCAAATGAAACACTTCCAAAATGTACTGACATCATTAATGTGTATGTTTTTTAAACCAAATTTTAGGATCCCTAATGTCATCGAGTCTTTTCTGGCAACAGATCCTCAATATTAATCATTCCAGTACCAGGCCTTCTCCTCACCCAGTCCCTCTTTCTGGAGGCTGTCACCTTGGATCTTCGCTAGCCGGCTCCCCGTCCTCTGGGCTTTTAGCTTAGCGGTGCATTTCCCCTGAGAGGCCCTTCCCGACTGTGCGGCGTGATTAGCCACCTGCTCCCTCGCTTGCACGCGGTCAGATCCAATTCCGCGCAGAGCGGTCAGCGCCTCTGACCTTTCCTGTGTGTCTACCGTGGCGCTGCTGTCCCATCCACTAGATCGCAAGCTCGTGGGTTCGTACCACTTGCAGAGAACATAACAGCATCCAGATGGTGGCTTAGACCACTCCCAACTGTCCAAGCTTCTGGACAAAATTAAGGAAAATTTTGTGGAAATGAAGTATTCCTAATATCCACACAGCATTTGAGTTTGCCAAAGGGTTAAGGCAGTGGTTGGCAAACTGCGGCTCGTGAGCCACATGTGGCTCTTTGAGTGTGGCTCTCCCACAAAATGCCACGGCCTGGGCAAGTCTATTTTAAAGAAGTGGCGGTAGAAGAGATTTAAAAAATGTGGCTCTCCAAAGACATTTCAATCGTTGCACTGTTGATATTTGGCTCTGTGGACTGATGGGTTTGCAGACCACCGGGTTAAGGGATTCGGTCTAATTTGGAAGAGCTTAAGGGTTTAGGGGAGCTGCAGCAGTGGCTCGGTGGTTGAGCGTTGCCGACCTATGAACCAGGAGGTCATGGTTTGATGCCCAGTCAGAGCACATGCCCTGGGTTGTGTGCTCGAGCACAAGTAGGGGGTGTGCAGGAGGCAGCCCATCAATGATTCTTTCTCATCACTGATCTCTCTCTCTCCTTTCTTCTCTGAAATCAATAAAAGTATGTTTTTTAAAAAACATGCAGGGGAGCTAAAAATCAAGAGTCCCTCCTTCCCAGGGCCACAGTGAGTTCTAGCACACGGGGTGCAGATTAACAAATCATTCCAGCCCGTCCTGGGAGATGCTGTGCTCCCTCCCTCATTAGTCAACAGGGCACCTGACCCCCAGGAGAACAGCTTTGGTGAGGGGGGGAGGCTTAAAGGTCTAAAATATTCTATATCCAAGCATCATGTCCGTCTGCAAACTAATGGAAAGCGAAGTACCTACCACGAACATCTCACAACCCGGAAATAAATGTGGGCGCCAGAACTCCACACTGCGCGTCCAACAGATACTTCCGGCGGAAACCGGAGGATCAGAGAGAGTCCCCTACCCACGTTGCAATAAGAATCCCACCATATGCCACCAATTACCCAAATCTCATACACACCACACTGCCCAAAATGCTTAAGCCTGAACGTAACGGTACCACCTCTACAGCGTGGTACCTTGAAGACTTACATAAGATCTGCCCCTTAATTCATGGGATACTATGTTCTTAATCCCATTTTTAAAAAAAATGCAAAACACACACGTGGCCACCACAAGGACAGCTTGCTGCTATCCCCGTCCTTTCTGTGGCCGGGGCTCATGGTCCGTGCAGTACTGGCTGCTCCCCTGTGCGCGGCATCACTGCGGCCCCTAAGCCTGACGGGGCCCCCCACAGCCAAGCCAACTCCCCACGCCCGCCGGCCTCTGCGCAGAACAGGCCCTGCCCGGTCGGGAAGGTGTGGTGTATTAGGAGCTTCTAAAACCAGGTGAAGCCGTTCATACTGATCCTACCGACAACAAATAGCCAATTGGAACCAGGCTTTGATTGTGAAACGACCAGAATGGGCCAGAAGACACAGCAAAGTAATTTTGCTTCATGATGACGCACCATCACACACTTCAAAACCAGTTACAGACACGTAAGAAGATCTCGCCTGGGAGGTATTAACCCACCCGCGGTCTTCACCAGCCCTTGCTCCTTCAGGTGACCTCTAGCTCCGATCGATGGCACACGCACTCTCTTAGCAGCACTTCAAAACGTACAAAGAAGTGGAACATTGGGTCTCTGAATGGTTTGCCTCCAAACAAGAAAAGTTCTATTGGGAAGGTACCCACAAATTTCCTGAAAGATGGGGGAAATGTGTAGCTAGTGGTGGACATTACTTTGAATAAAGCAATTTTGGCGTTTCTCTTGAAATTACTGTGTTTTCTCTGATTACAAAATCCGCATTAATAGCCGGTACCCCTAGTACCTGTCTGATATTCTTCCTGGCTGCTGTTCTCTAACAGAGGGGGTGGTGTTTGGGGGTCATGGCTTTGGAACTAGCCCATCCAGGATAAACAACGCCTGTAGGAGTCGAGCAGTAAAACACCAATCTCCCACTCTATCACATGGTTCCACATGCTAAAGTGTTAAAAATGACCGGAACACGCTCTGGCATTCTACGGAACCCCAGAGGACTCAGTTATGTTGGATGCAGCAATTGACAAGCCAATAAGCTGGCAAAGGAATTGCACAGGAGAGAGCGCGCGCGCGCACGCACACACACACACACACACACACACACAACAAGAACTGGGGTGTGGGAGTCCCTGCAGCTGTCCCTCACTACTTGCTAGTGCCCCTGTCACTGTCTGGTGGGAGCAAGAGGGTGGCCTGGCCCCATTTCAACCAGGCACGAGCGGCCAGGGGACAGCCAGGAAAGGTGGGGGCCGCGGGGCTCCGGCCACTCTTCCCTCCCCCCAAAGAGGGTTCACCACGGAGCCGGCATCAGCAGAGCGGGGAACAGACAGTGTGCACAACACAGGAGCCCCGTGTGCATGAGCGAAGGTGGTCAAACCGTGAGCCCCTCCCTTAATGCAGCACCCGGTTCTCCAATCTACAGCTAAATCCTTGGGCGATAATCCCTCTGCCGTCAGCCCGAACTGTGTCCTCCAAATCCTAGTTTTCTATGGGTCAGATTTTCTTAGAGTGCACAAGAAGGAAATACCGTATTAGCTGTTATTGTCTGTCTGGAATGGAAAAAGGGAAAGTACCCCCCCTTTACGTTGCTATAGATTACTTATCATAAGTAGCCGGTTTGTGTTTCAATCATGTTTAATCACTTTTACTACTGTTATGCGAATTGGTTCCTTAAAAATGGCAACTCCGCCCTAAAAAAAAGTAGACTACAGTCTTTGTAAAAGGATCTAAGGATCCTTAATGATAACAGTAGTCTAGACAGCATTTACTGAGACATTACTGTATGGCAAGCCATGTTCTCAGTGCCCTGCATGTTAATCTTAACCTTAAGTACCTATTGTCCCATTTGTCAGGCAAGGGAACCAAAGCACCAAGAAATTAGACCATTTGCTCAAGTGAGAGCCGAAGCCAAATTCAGACCTCACAGCCCAGTCCCGCTCCTGGCTCTTTGGTTGATGGAGGCTGTCTGCAAGAGACTGATGCTTTGAATAAAAACTGGTAAATATACTAGAATCAGGAGCACAGAAAGGGAGTGGACTGATCATTCTCAGGGGGGGAAGGGGGAGAGACTGGACAAAAATCATACACCTATGGATGAAGTCAATGGGAGGGGGAGGTAGGGGTAGAGGGAGGGGTGGGAGCAGGATGAAGGGGAACTATGGAGGGGAAAAAAGAGAGACAAATGTAATAATCTGAATAATAAAGATTTAATTAAAAAAACAAACTAGTCAGCCAAACTTTGGAAACTTAAAAATCCTTTGAATAAACCAAAGGTCAGGACTGAAATAAAACTTTGTATTTAATAAGAATCAGTCATGAACCCAGGAGAAAGATTAGATATGCAAGGCCCTGCCTCCCAGGGGTCACTGACGTACGTCGTGAAGGGGAGGAGAGGGGGGCAGGGGGCCACTAAGGCAGCCCCGGAGCCCCTGAAGGTGGATGAGCCGTTCAACTCTGAAAGGAGGGGCTCCCCGAATCTCCTCCCCACTGGCGTGAGTCTTGATTGGTCAAAGGGAAGGGCCTTTCGGAGGGAGAGGATTGGGCAGAAACGGATAGAACGGACAGAGCAGGGAGGTCAGATCCCTCACCTGAAGCTCACCCACGCAGTGGGGGCCTGGCCCGGGCACTTTCATTCCCGGGGCCCTGGCAGCCTCGGGGCGCCGCGGCGCGGCTCTCCGGCAGAATTCAGTCTGTGACAATGTGCAGATGTTTAAGTTTTATTATCAATATGGTTCATGTTTTCAGGCCATAAAAAAGTACATTTAATTAAGCCCGATATGTATATAAAAGTTTTAATAATAAAAAGAGATTCGAGACACGGTAGTTGCGCATATCTATAAAAAGAAAAACCTTTAATGAATAGGAAGCCGAATACTCAAGTAAATTAACAAAAAATAAACAGCCGCTGTAATATAAAACACGAGTTAGCTGAGGTGGTTAATGTCAGTTAAATGGCAAATGATCCATTACAACCCATGTTTAAATACGTGTCAATTAAATATGAGCACACAGCCTTGTAATTTGAGTTTCGAGATTTATTTTTACTCCTTCCAGATTCCTACACTGTCTTTTCCAAACAGAGCGTGGTCTCTGAATGGAAAGCCTCCCTTTACTCTTATTACACGAACACGGACTAAGAAGATGCTGCCAATGAAGTTCACCAACATGGGGTGGGATTAGGTTGCTTTTAGGAAGGGACCATCCACAAAGCATTGCCCGTTTCAAATCCTGTGCGGATATTCACAGACCCCTGACACCACAGACCCCTGACACCACAGACCCCTGACACCACGGTCCCCCCCTCTTTCCTTCGAGGACGGCCGTCCTTGGGATGTAAGGTGGAGGCTGCTCTGGAGAAGCGCAGCTTGAAAGAACCCCACATGTTTGGGATGTACGGGGGCTCTCTTCCCGGAAGAGCTTAAAATAAACGCAAGCAGCGGTCAGCAAGAGCCTCTGTGTTTATTTGGAAAGGAAAGTCTTCACACACCTTCCCAAAATACACCGCCCCGGCCGCGGCCACCGTCCTGCCGCTCTCAGTGCGTTCTATATTGGCCCGCACCCCCTGCCTCCGCCCGGGTGGCACCCCCACAGCTCCGCCCCCAGCTTCCTCTGGAGCGACCAGAGAGCAGCTTTTCCCCACGTTGCTGCTGTTTTCCAGGAACACCCGCATTACCACACATCCCCCCAAATCTCTTAAAGGGCCAGGGGGCACCAAACAGGTCAGGGAGGTCCAAATCCCAATCCACAGGAACTGGGGCACTTCTCATGTCCCAGGAGGTCCTTCTTCCACAGGGACGCCCAGCGCCCTAACAGAGCCGGCGGAAGAGCGCCTTGGGGTGCAAATAAGGACCTGGAAATTCTACTCTGAGAAGAGATTTATTTATTTTTATATGTATATATTCTTATTGATTTTTTACAGAGAGGAAGGGAGAGGGATAGAGAGTTAGAAACATCCATGAGAGAGAGACATCGATCAGCTGCCTCCTGCACGCCCCCCACTGGGGATGTGCCAGCAACCAAGGTACATGACCTTGACCGGAATCGAACCTGGGACCCTTCAGTCCACAGGCCGACACTCCATCCACTGAGCCAAACTGGCCCTGGCTGAGAAGAGAATTAAATGGAAATGTGAACCCCGCTCCCCCCCAAGTTAAAAATGGAACGAGCTGTATGATCGATCGTGCTGAGGGCCCAGCGGCAGCTCAGCCCGCACAGGCTCCGGCCCAGGCCCTGCGCTGACAGGTGCGCAGGTGACCAGCCGCCCCTCTGCTCTCCCTCCCATCCCCCTCCAGCCAGGCCGCCCGCAGCCCCCCAGAATGCCCCCTTCCTGAGTGCCCGACCCTGAGAAGCCGTGGGAGCAGAGAAGATGAGGGTTTTAAAAGATGAGGTCGGAGGGGAAGCTTTTTCAGACACTGTTTGGGGTCCTCACGTGGCGCTGGAAAAGAAAGGCCACGCGGCCACTGTTC
>PVJN01039667.1:0-10738 GCA_004026805.1 Lasiurus borealis
ACACCCCCTGCACCCACTCACTCCCTGCACCCTCACCATCCCTTCACTCTACCACCTCCTGCACCCTCACCATCCTCTGCATCTACTCACCCCCTGCACCCTCACACCCCCTGTATCCTCACATCCCTCTGCACCCTCACACCCCCTGCATCCAGGCAGGAAGCAGCTGAGAAGCAATTTCCCCACTGGCCTCAGGCTCGGATCAGCTGCAGGTGAGGGACGGGGTGGGGGTGGGGGTGGGGGTGGGTCTGAGCTCTTGCAGAGGACAACTCCCTCCCATTCACTAGCAGGACCCCCTGAGCCTGCCTTCCCTCTCCCCGTCCGTCCTGCAAAGGCCGCTGAGCTGAGCCTTGGGAGCCTGTGCTCTGTGTTCAGCCTGTACCCGGGCAACGATGAGAACACCACCAAGAACAAACACAGAGAGAAACCCTGACGCCCGGAGCAGCCGCGAGGCTTCCGGCACCGGCACCTGGAGCCGGGGCCAGGCACGCAGGCACAGGTTCCGGCGGCCACAGCTGCGGCGGCCTCCACCCCCGGGACTCGGCCAGCAATGATCACGCAGGACGCCCGTCCGCACGGAAAACTCGCCGCCACCCAGGCCGAGCGGTGAGGCTCCCGTGGCCTGAGCTGTGCCTGAGTAGCCCTCAGCCTCCTGCTCCTCCTCCTCCCACCCCCAGGAGCCCTGTGCTTGCAGGCCCAGCCCCTGGGCACTGCCCCTGCTCCCAGCCCCCAGCTGGGCCCCACCTGGGACACCAGGGACTCGAGAAGGAAGGGGATGCAGTCCTGCCCCAGGAGCCAGAGCGAACAAACAGGGGAGACCCAGGTGCCGGCTCCACCAGCCTCCTGTCTGCAGCCACTGCCAGGGGAGGGGAGCCTGGGGCAGCAGAGACCAGCCCCGTCCGTCCCTGGGGAGAGGAAGGTGCCCTGCGCACCCACCTCAGCCTACGCCCGGCTGCACTAGCGCAATCTCACACACACACATACGTACACATGCACAGGCACGCACACACACACCTCCTCGCAGGGACACGCATGCACCTGCTATTGCATCCTGCCCCCACCCAGCAGCCCCCAGGTGCACAGAGACTCCTGCAGCCTGGACGCAGGACTCCCTGAGCAGAGGGGGTGAGCAGAGAGAGGGGCCTCTATGCAGCTGCCCCTCCAGGCTCCCGGCTCCAGGGACTTTGCCTCCAGGCTCCTTGGGCCCTGAGGCCTGGAGATCACCCCCCTCCCTCTGCTCCGCCCCCGCCCGCCCCCAGGAAGTGTGGGGCCCACCCGCGAGGGGGCAGCATCCTACACACACACACACACACTCGCACACACACACGCACACGCGAGCGGATTATGAAGCAGCCCAGGCAGGCAGCTGCCTTCTCACAGCAGCAGCTCCTGCTGATCTCGGGGGGAAGGGTGCTCGGAGGGAGCAGGGCCAGCAGGGGCAGGGGGCGCCCCCGGAGGCCCAGGCTGGGCGGCTAGGGGTGCAGGGGGAGACCCCGAAGTTTGGTGGAGTTGCAGCTGTTTCACAAGTGTTTCCTCTCCCCCAGGCACTGGGCTGGGCCAAGCCCGCTGTCCCCCAGGCCCCGGGGCCGCACCTCCAGGCAGACTGGGGGGGGGGGAACCCTCCCCGGGGAAGACCGGCCTGGCTCTGGGGGTTCCAGCCCAGACTGGGCTCCCCAGGCCCTGCCATCCACCCACCCCCCTGTGCTGTGCCCGCTGTGCCCGCTGAGCCTCCTGCGGAAGGCAGTGCCTGGCTCCATGGGGGGGACCCAGCAGGTGGGCGGGCAGAGGGCCATGTCCACACAGGCAGCTCCTGGTCCCAGTGGGAGGGGGGCGGCCACGCACCCCAGGCCTCTGCTCCCCCCGGGGCCTCTTGAACCCGGGACAGAGGCTCCCCTCTGACAGTCCTCGGGGAGCTGGGCCATGGCTGGGGGTGGGAGGAGAGGGATCAGCCGGTCCCCAGGGTCAGCTCTCTGAAGCCGGTGCCCCCAGAGGAGCCACAGGAGCAGGCGCCTCGCCCTCCCCCCATCTCTGCGCCCTCCCAGGCCCCCAGAGGCATCATGGACACCCCGGGACCCAGACGGAGCAGAAACAGGGGAGCAGCAGACAACCAGGACGGGCAACTTCGTGGGGCGCAGCGAGGAGCGGGGCGCAGACCTGCCTGCAGGACGGGGCTCGGCGCGTGGAGAAGACCAACCGCCCAGACGCTGCTCCCGGGCGAGTGGAGAGGGATCTGGGGGGACGGACCGGGGCCCCCAGAGGCCGGCAGGGATTAGGGGGAGCACGCACTTGGCCATGTGCACCCTCCCCGGCCCCCTCCCCCTCCTCCTCCTCCTTCCCCTCCGCCCCGCCCCGCGCGCCCAGAACCGCTGTTTCCCTTGGAGAAGGCGAGCCCGGCCCCGAAGCTCCGGGGGGCGCCTGGCTGGGGGGGGCACCCCAAAACCCCTGTCCAGCAGGAAACCAAGTTCGCGCGCCCCCCCCACGCCCCTCGCGGAGGCAGCGCACGGAGCGGGGACCCCCAACTGCCCCCTTAGAGGAGGAGTCCCCGCCGCTCTCTCTCTCGCTCGCTCTCGCTCTCGCTCTCGCTCTCGCCAGCTCCGTCCCGCTCGCGGCGACAAAGTGCGGGGAGCACCTCCCCGAGGCGGCCCCGCACCCCCAGGCCGGCGCCGAAGGGGCCGGCGGGGAGCCAGGCCAGCCGCTGCGCTGCGGGGTGCACCGTCCCCCACCCCCCAATCCCCCCGAGAGCCCCAACTTGAGAGGCCGGCGGCCGCCCGGGCCCCAGTCCGCTGCGCCCACGTCCCCGCGCCGCACGCAGCCCCCCGCGCGCACCGGCCGCTGCTGCTGCCGCCTCGTCCTCCTCCCTGACACCCCGCGAGCGGCCGCGCGTCCCTCCGGCCCCGCGAGCGGAGGAGGCGGGGGGTTAGGGGTTCGGCCAGCCCCACCCGGGAGCCCCCCGCACCCCGGCCGCTGCCTCCCCGGCGCCGCGTCCCCCCCAAACCCCCCCCACACACACACCGCCCGGCGCGCCTCCTCACGCCGCGGCCGGGGCTCCGTCCTCCCCCAGCGGACACCGCGCGGCCGGCCTCCCGCCTCTCCCGCCGCGGCCCGCGCGCCCGCTTACCCTTCGCGGCGGCGGCGGCCAGGAGCCCCGCGCAGAGCGCCAGCGCCCAGGGCGCCCCCCGCGCCGTCATGTCTGCGGGGCGCGCGGCCCCGCTGGGAGAAGCCGCTGCTGCTGCTGCCGCCGTTGCCCCGGCGCGGCGGAGGGGGAGGACGAGGAGGAGGACGAGGAGGAGGACGGCCGTCAGCGGAGGAGGAGGACGCGGCGGGCCGCGCCGGGAGCCCCGCGCCCGGCCCCCGCCCCGCGCCGCCGCCGCCGCGTCGCTCTCATAGCATCGCCGGTGGAGCCGCTGCTGCCGCCGCCGCCGGAGCCGCTGCTGCTGCTGCTGCTGGAGCCGCTGCTGCTGCCGCCGCCGGAGCCGCTGCTGCTGCCGCCGGAGCCGCTGCTGCTGCCGCCGGAGCCGCTGCTGCTGCTGCTGCTGGTGCCGCTGCTTCTGCGGGCGGAGCGGCTGCGGGCGGAGCGGCTGCGGGGCCGGCGCCGGGCGGCAGGCTGCGTGCGGGGCGAGCCGGCTGGGGGCGCCGCGGCCGAGGCGGCGGGAGGGAGGAGGGAGGGAGGACGAGGGGAGGAGGGAGGGGCGCGCGGAGGACGGAGCGCGGAGGAGAGCGGAGGAGCCCGGAGCCGCGGAGGCAGCCTGAGGAGAGGAGGAGGGGGACGGGGAGCGGGAGGAGGAGGAGGAGGAGGAGGAGGAGGGGCGCGGGGAGGAGACCGGCGCGGGGGGAGGCGGGGAGCGCGGGCGCGCACGGAGCCGCTGCTGCCGCTGCTGCCGCCGCCGCCGCCGCCGCCGCGGGGCCGGACTCAGCCCTCCCTCCCCGCGGAGAGGGGGAGGGAGAAGGAGAGGGGGAGGAGGGAGGCTGGCCCCGCTCCCCAGACGCCCGGCCCGGCGCCGGCGGCTCCGCGCCCCGCGGCGCGCCCCCATCCCGCCCCTGCGCCACCGCGCGCGCAGGCTGTGAGGGGAGGCCGGCTGGTGGGGTGCCAGGTGCGCAAACCCTCTCCTTCCTCCCCCAGCTGCACCCGGTAGAGGCAACTCCTGCAAACTGGAGGGGCCTGAGGGTCCCCGGCCTCCCGACCTCTGCTCCCCCAGGACCATGGAGAGAGACAGACGCTGGGGGGTCCCTGCCCAACTTTGCAGGGCGCGCTCCACCTGTTCCCCGGGGAGAGGGGCCGGGAATACAGTCGTTATTAGGGGACACGTTTGGCCGAGGAGGAGGGCGAGGGAGGAGTTAGAGCCTTCCCCCTGCTCCCCGATGGGGTTTGGGGGCGCTCTCTGCACACGCAGGCTCCCCTGCCCTGCACAGGGGGAGCAGGAGGGTCTGCAAGGGCTGTTGGGCAGCCTGGCCTGGAGAAGGAGGAGCCTAAGGCACAGGCTGGAGTTGAACCCCCCGCCTGCGCGCAGCGGGGTGGGGGTTTGGGGAGCAAAGAGGCAGAAGCAGGCAGCCTGGAACAGAAGGGGAGCGCCCCCAGAAGTTGATGGGAGGGACCCCGTTTCACCCAGCTTCTCCCCAGGAGAGGAGGTGCCCACCCCCTCACACACACACCCCCCAGAGGCAATCTCTGGGGAAACAGGGAAGGCAGGAAGGATGTCAGGGCCGTTGGGCATAAGGTGGCACATTCTCAGGAGAAAAGGAGGCATAGTGTGGCTGGCACTCACAGAGGGACCGCAAAGCCTGGCACTGTCCCCCAAAAGGTGCAGGGGACTCCCCCGGGGAGGCTGGGAGGGAGCAGGCCCAGGAGCGCCTGCCTGCCCCGAAGTACAGCCCTGTCTTCTGCAGCCCCGGACCAGGAGGCAGATGGAGGCCTCCCCACCCACCGGGGGTGGCAAAGGTCCTGGGGCCTCATTCCACCCGCCCTGTCTCCCTCTTCAAGGAGAACCGCTGTCGGTCCACCCTGTGTTGTTGCTTCCTGTCTTGTTTCTCCTGGAGGCCCTGGTCCCCGGGTCTCTGGGCCCCTGAGGGGATGGGGTGGTGAATGCAGGCAACCTTGGATGTCAGCTGGCACCCGCAGGAGCAGCTGTGTGCATGCACCCAGGACGCACGGGTGCCCGCAGGCCGCTGGGCACCAGGGGCCACCTGCTTCTCTGAGGCCGCTGTCCTGCACTTCGGCAGGCGGTTCCACCTGCAGAGCCCTCCTCTGCTCCCCCTGCCTGCCCTCCCTCCCCTCAGCGCTGGTGCGGGCAGGAGACAGCAGGAAGATTCCAGGGACCCCCAGGCTGAGGCTGAAGCAGGCCTGCAGAGGGCGGGTACCCCCGGGAACTCAGCACCTGAGCACCATGCTTTCCGAGGGCCAGGAAGGGAGCCCCCAGTTTAAGGCCCCCCTCCCCCTCAGAAGACCAGACCATTGAGTATCCTGCAGGAGCCGAGACGACTTCTCGGTGAGGAACCCAGGAAGGACGCTGGGCTCTCTCCCTGAGGAGTCAGGTCACCCAGGAGGGTCTCTGGGTGACTTCCATGGTGGGGTTCAGCCAGGGTATGCCTGTCACCCGGGACCCCAGCACGGGGGGACCGGGACCAGCTAGCTGCAGGCAGCCTGGGCCCACCTCCCGGGCTCCGTGCCACCTCTCCTCGGCCCCTCCTCTCTCCTCTCTCTGCTGTGCACAACAGAGAGCAAAAACGGCCCAGGTAACCGGGAAACCCCCCAATTTTGCCATGATTCGCGAGGGGGGGGGGGCATTTTCGTTAACCAGACTGTGTGTCAGGCAGTCACAGTGGCCGAAGCCCACGTGTTCTTCGTCATCGGCACGCGGAGTCGGGGGGCGGCTGTCAGAAAAGACCTTCTGATCCAGTATCCTGGTTGACTCGGCGTTAATATTGCCATATTTTCCCAGGATCTCCAGGCCTGGAAGTGTGGGGCCCTGCTGCCATCTAGTGGCCAGGATTTCTCGTGGGGTCTTTGCACAGAAGTTGGTGGTCCAGGGTCTGACCTCTCTGACCTGCCCACCCTCCCCCCACCCAATCCCCTACTGGTCCACCCAGGGCCCCGGGCACTCCCCGGGCCCTGTAAGGATGGATGGGGAAGGGGTCAGCATCCCAGAGGCGGGCGTTCCCTTTGGATGTAGAATGAAAGTGAATGCCCTAAGGTCAAGGCCAGGCATTTGGAGGCCTCTTAACCAATGGGGTCAGAGCGATGGGTGCCCCAGGAGTGCCCACCAGCCGCTGTGCGACCCCCGTGGCCTCCTGCAGTGGGCACAGGCATTACTGCTTGAGGCCTGGAGTCTGGCTGAGCAGGACTGGCAACATCGCGGGGGGCGCAGGGCTGAGAGCCGAGGGGTGTGAAGGACAGCAGGGGTGTTGCATCTGGAAGGAGAGTGCTGTCCCTAAAACGGATGAGGGCGGAAGTCAGACGGGACGTGGCGCTGGAGACAGGAAGGGCTATGAGTGAGGAGGGACCGTGGCTTTGTCTTAAGTGGCATCCTCTAAGGAGGGAGCAAGCATAGGAGCAGGTACAGCAGTACCTCGAGATACAAGTTTAATTCGCTCCGTAACCTTGAGGTGTGGGAAATGATGAGACGCTCGAGTCGCGGTAAATGGGTGGGTCGTGGGCGGCCGGCCGATCCGCGCGATGACTCGTATCTCAGCTGTTGCTCGTATTTCAAAGCAAAAATCGCTCGCTCGACGGCTCGTAACTCAAAAATCTCGCATGTTAGGGCACTCGTATCTCGAGGTGCCACTGTACTTGAGATGACATGAGAAATTAAGGCCAACCCGTGTGGCTCCTTGGTTGAGCGCTGACCTAGGAACCCGGAGCTGAATTCCGGGTCAGGGCTCCTGCCCTGGTTGTGTGTGGGCTCCATCCCCAGGAGGGGGCATGCGGGAGGCAGCGGATCCATGATTCTCTCTCCTCATTGATGTTTCTCTCTCTCTCCCTCTCCCTTCCTCTCTGAAACCAATAAAAAATATATATTTTTTTAAAATTAGAAATTTAAAATTTTTGTGCAGAAGAGGATGCTAATGATCTAGAAAAGCCGTAGAGCATGTGGGAGAACACTGGAGCACACAGGATGTGCTGTGATGGCTAAATGGACCCTGTGTGGCTTGTCTGGTGCACGTACTGGGTGTGGATGGGGAGCGGAGAGCTAGGGAAATGCGCTCTTCCTCAAGGGGGTGGTGGGTCAGGGCCAGCCCCTCGCACTCGGGGTGGGTGCTTTGGGGGAACCCTGCACCCCAAGGCTCCGCCCCCTCCCCCGGGGCACAGAGAGTTTGCGCTAACATCTGTGCTGCCTCTAAAGGCCGCTCCCCTTTCCCTCTCACACGCCTGGCTGCGCATTTCCTGCCCCTCCGTCACCATAAAAGGACCCATGTTGCGGGTCTCTGACTAGGTTTGTTATGCCCAGAGTTCGGGGTCCCCAATAATCCACCACTAAGGAGCCTTTTCTGATGCAAAAGCAAAGAGTCTTTATTCAAACCCGGGTGTGACTCTCATCCTCTTTCTGGTGCAGCAGCGAGGCCAGAGAGCGAGCCTGGCGGGAACAATGAGTTTTATGAGGTAGGATAATTGGGAGGGGGCTTAGGGAAGTGAGGAGGGTGACAGAGACTGGTCACTTGAATTGGGGTCTTTCTGTGGTTAAGCCTAATTAGGACCCTCCCTGTGTTCCTGGAGCTTCATTGGTCCATTCAGGTGGTGGTCGGTGAAGTTAAGACATTGCTGGCACCCCTGTAGCCACTCCCAGCAAAGGGAGGGGGTTTAGGCAGGGGTCCCAGCCCTTATAGGACAAGATGGAAGGGAGTCCATTTCCTTTCAGGTTCAGGGAGTTATTTAAGGGAAAGGCGTTCCAAATTTATCATATTAAAAAAAAAATCTGTACCAGAACAGCCTGCGAGGGAGCGGTCCTACACACACACACACACACACACACACACACACGCACGCACACACGCACACATGCACACAGTCTCTGCAGTCGCTTTAGAATACAGATGGCTGCATGTGTTTTCACCTGCAGAATAAAAGCCTTCTGGGTTTTTTTAATATTTTCCTCAAACAAAGCCGGCGAGCTGTGCAGCGATCACCAACCAGAACACGATATTTTTTGCCCAGAAATGTCTGAGACTCAGAAGGCCAGAGGGGTGGTGACCTCATCCACTGATGGCCCCCATTTCTCTCACCGGCGGTGCCTTCTCCTACTGGAGGTTCCCTCCTCCCAGGCCCATGTTTCCTGGTCTCAGTTTTGGGATGCAGGAGTGACAGCCGTCATTCCCCTGGAAAGCAGGCCTCGGACCCTGGTGGCTCCTCAGGCAGCCCCTGCGGCTGCCACCGTGGACCTGTGTCTGCCTCACCCACGCGTCACTCGGCAGACCTGACTGATGCAGGAGAGGGACCCAGATGGACTTGGAGCGGCCTCATCTGCATCCCCTCCCTCGGTCACTGATTCTGTAGGCCCTGTGGTCAGCAGAGGGATTCTGGGTGCCCGGAGGGGAGGGCCTGGGCCTGCCCAGCGACTCGTGTGGGAGACCTGGCCGCTCAGCACCCCCCACCCCCCATGTTGCCTCCATCCCAGATGAGTTCTCTGCTCCCGTTCTCATCCACGTCCCTCCTGACTAGCGGTTCTCAACCTGTGGGTCGTGACCTGTTTCCTGATGGTCTCAGGCTCTACAGCAGTGACCCACAGGTGGAGAACCACCATCAGGGTCACCTAAGACCATCGGAAAACACAGATATTTACATGACGATCCACCACCACAGGAGGAACTGTATTGAATGGTCGCGGCATTAGAAAGGTTGAGAACCGCTGCTGCTGACAGACCTTCAAGACAGGCACCTCACGCCAGTGCCCCTACTCTGTGCGTGGAAAAACCCCACATCTCTGCGAGTGTCCGTCTGTCCGAAGGCCTCCTAAGAGGGCCTGGTCCTGTGCGTCTGGGAGGGCGTGGTGTTGGAGACGCCCCATGAGCTGAAGATGCTGGTTTTGAGTTGAGATGGTCAACTCCCGGGACCGACTTGACCTTTGGCGGAGTAAAAGCACCCCAAGATGGCATTCCAAGGTCAAGAATGGATCAGACACCCTCATCAGCGACCTCTCGAGCCCTGTCTCTGCCCTCCAGCCAGCCGCTGCCTGGGTTCCCGTTCTGTGGCTGGGAGGCTCCTGGTGGTAGATGTGCTCCTCACTCACTGTGTATCCTATGGGGGGCTTAGGAGGGACCCTGTCTATTTCCCCTCCTTCCGGGGCCTGTGCATTCCATGCACCAGGGGCCCAGCCCCGAACGCTCCGGAGCGCCCATCCTTCCACGCTTATGATGGCGGCCATCCATCTGTGACCAAAAGGCAAGGTCGGCTCCCTCTCCTCCCTCTCACTCGCCGCCGGATCTCCGCTGCGGAGTTTCAGTGCGTTTTGATATTCTCCCCCTGAAAGACCGTCCTTTCTCTCTTATTGATTGAAATAACATCCGCCAGAACATCTCCTGAAACCGCAGAGACAAAGCCTCCCCGACCCGCACGGCTCCATCAGAGCAAGCGGTTCCGTCCTTGGAGTGACCGCCAGCCAGCCAGTGGGGCCGGCTCGGTGTCCCCTTTCACCCAGGGCGGTGCTCGGGGCCGAGCCGGGTCTCAGATAGCAGCCACTGGCTGACCTCAGCAGCAGCAGCGGCAGCAGCAGCGGCCAGGAGCCCCCGCGGAGGGAGGTGGGGAATGGAGGGGTCTGGATTGGCCACAGGGCGTGAGGCAGGAGGCGGGTTCCTGTCTCCGAGGTTAGAAGCTGGAAGACGCCCCCATCACATGCCTACTGTGTGTCACCTCTTCGTGCCTGCGGGCTCGGAAAGGCCAGCCAGCATGTCCTGGGTCGGGTGAGCACTGATGAGAAATAGGATGGAGCCTCAGCAGGAGGTCCAGGCCTTTCCTTGTCCCTCCCCCCCCCTCCCCCCCCCGCCGTCCCATCCTCCGGCTCCCGAGCCGCTGTGGGAGCTGGGCTCCGCAGAGAGGTCTAGGGGAACCAGAGGGAGCAAAGAGTTACACACGGACGCAGAGGGAGTACGTTCCAGGCAGGAGGGAAATGCCCACAGAGGACAGACACTCAGTGGCCGGGTGTTAGGATCTCTGGACACACACTAATCTGGCTCCTCAGTGTGTGTGTGTGTGCACACCGGTGACCCACCTCCTCTGCCCCAGCAGGCTGCCCGCTCCCCATTTCCCTGCCTCAGTGCAGATGGGGTTGTCCGTCTTTGGTTCCAATGGATTCAGAACCACGGTATTCTGCCTCGGACACTGGCCTCTACTGAGGAAACACGCCAAACCTCACATGTCCGCGGTCACCGCACCACCACACCACACCGGGAGCTGAGGCCTGGGCAGGGGCCGAAACATGCCTGCTTGTCCTTGTCTTAGTGAGCGCACAGCCACACCTGGAGATGCTGAGGGACCCTCACGTGCGGCTCTGAGAACCCCAGGAGGCACTGTACGGACCGTCACCCTGCAGAGGAGGGCCCCCAGCCACTCGATGGGGCTCTGAGCCAGGCCCTCTGCCCAGGGGAGTGCCTTCCTGACTTGAGCAGGAGGAGAGTTAGGCATGAGACAAGCACCACAGCTCATTCATCCCATGTGGGACCCCACGTAGCCACGGAGAGCCACAGGGAGCCGTGGAGAGCCACAGGGAGTCACAGGGAGCCACGGAGAGCCATGGAGAGCCACAGAGAGCCA